>APFE030375243.1:0-15984 GCA_000404065.3 Pinus taeda | reverse complement strand
TTTTTTTCAACATTTCTACAAAGCTTCTATGGGTGGTTGAACTCAATGAATTGCCACTTACTAGTGAAGTCCACTGCATATACGTCAACTCAATCAATACCCCCTTATTTGACTAAAGGAATTTCATTTTGTGTGAGAATTTACTGGAGAACTAGTCCCAAGGCTTCGAGAAAGATATCATGAAATTTGATGGTCCATATGCAATACACATTTAATCCATCAATGCCTATGTAGATTACAGTATTATAAAACACATTAGATTGGAGAAATGTCAACAAGCCAAGCATTAATTATAAGAAAATCTACTAGGAAATTAGCAAAGACAAATGTGGACTTTGGTTGTGGCAAAAATTAGCAACAATAATCCTTATTGGGATTCCTTTGGTTTGTAACCCCAAACCTGTCGATTTTTTCAACATTTCTACAAGCTTCTATGGGTGGTTGAACTCAATGAATTGCTACTTACTAGCGAAATCCACTGCATATACTACAACTCAATCAATAACCCCTTGTTTGAGGAAGGGCATTTTATTTTGTGTGAAGTTACTGGATAACTAGTCCCAAAGCTTCAAGAGAGATCATGAAATTTGATGGTTTGTATGCAATACACATTTAATCCATCAATGCCTAGGTAGATTACAGTATTATAAAACACATTAGATTGGAGAAATATGTCAACAAGCCAAGCATTAATTAGAAGAAAATCTAATAGGAAAATAGCAAAGACAAATGTGGACCTTGGTTATAGCAAAAGTTAGGGACAATAATCCTTATTGAGATTCCTTTGGTTTGTGCTAGCCCAGTTTTGACCTTTGCAAGGCATACAGAGTTTGTATAGATTGTAAATGCATAATTTGTATGATGAGTGTCAAGCCGCTGAGGTAAATTAAATGACCCTGTAATATAAACATTGTAAATATGTTTCATAAGAATTCATGGTGCATAGAGAAAGGCCAAGGCTTCACTAGATTATCACTAGACGTATAGATATAAAATTGTAAATACACTATTTATTGATTGTGGTATGAGTTACCACAACACACTCTAAGCCATGTAAAAAGCCAACACTAGAAAATAATGGTCTGGGATGGTTGTAGGGAGCACGAGGGGGTTGAGTGCAATGAGTTCAAGGGAAAGAAAACATGTTTTTCTCAATGTCAACTCCAGAACCTCCCATCTTTTTCATCATGCCCCATAAATGAAACTCACCAACATTTTTTACTTGAAGAACAAAACATGAATGCATGAAGTGGTCAGTGAAGGAAACTCTGCCTCATGTAAATGATGATAGGAAAAGTACCTTGTAAGAGAAAAGTACCATGTAAGAGAAAAAGTTTAACTTTTTCAGGAATTCATAGTAATTTTTCATTCCATTCTCCACCCTCATTGTTTTGCACTCAATGTCCATTATTACCTTTGACATACTAGATTCTCATGAGCTATTGGATCCCAAATATGTATTTTTTGTAACCACCACCACGAATCTGGGAATTTGGGAGGTTGTATTGAGTATAGAGGCTACAGGAACACAGTAAACCATCACCTACTTGTTTATGTTGTCCATTGACTTCCCCTAAAAAAAATTAACTCAGCATGTTTTTAAAGGGCAATCAGTGATTGGGATAAGAAGTTTCATTGCTGATTGAAGGATGGATATGGTGTTCAAGAATGTAACTAGTGTCAGTCTTCATAATTGTATTTAAGTCACAATGTAATGTATTTGTCAAAAGAAAGGAAAATAAATTTTATTACTAAAGAAATTGACTTATTAAAGCATGGGTTTCATGCTTGGGTCAATTGTTTTAGGTCATAGCATCCATTGAAGGATTCTAGGGTTTATGTCAAGTATTCTTGTCCATGTCATAATGTAAAAGACCCTTCTTGAGCTCTATTTGTCAAGAAAGAAATTTAGTTTAATGTAAATTAGGTCTTCGAGGCCTCCTCCACCAAGTCGGCCCAACTAAGGGGCAAAAACTCCTATATAAAGGCAGCAACTTGACCTCCTTTGGAGCGCTCACTCATCAAGTTCAATCTGCAACTTCTGGGGCCAGAAAAAGTGTGAAATTCAAGGGATAAGAAGAAAAAGGCTAGCGAAGGAGGTCTCTATCAAGCACAAGATGTCGAAATTTTCTCTCTCTCACACGTGTGAAGCTGCTGAACCGCTGGCGGCGAAACTGCAATGCTGAAGCTGGTCTGAAATTTTGTGTTGCTAGGGGACAAAATTTCTGGGTTGTTTCTGGGTGGAAGCTGCTGGACAAGAAGAGACTCCTGCAGTTTGTTGAATTTAATTGGAAGGTTGACTTGGTGGAGGAGGAAAATCTGTTGGTCTTAGGTCTTGGTCTATATCTCATTTTGAATCTACTGAAGGAAGAGTTTTTGACTAGATTTTCCCCTGGGTTTTAGCCCTGTCAGATTGCCTACATTGGTGTGCTTGATCTTCATGTTTTTCTTTTGGTAATTGCTTGATGAAACTAAGATAAAGAAGAACATAAGAAAGATAATAAGAACTCAAAGATATCACAAGTGAATATCAACAAGAGAAAATCTTTCTGCCTTTTCGATTTTCTAACATATGGTGCTTGGAGCTTCCCAATTGGTTGATTTATGAACGTTGCATGTTGGATTTGTTGTGCTTAATCCCATAGTTGCTTTCTTCACCTTGGTGATCTCATACCCTGGCTTAGGATCAGGGTGGCATCTACAGAGGATGCCTATAGTTGGGCAGTGAAGAATCTGTGCATGAATTTTGCATGAATCTGTTTAAAATAAATATAGGTATGTGCGGCCATGATATCCAAAAAGCCTTGCCAGATAAAGAAAGGCTAACAAGATAAATTCAGCAATAAAATCATGTGAGGATGCCACAAATCGCTTTAAGCTCTGGGCACAAGAAGAAGCCGCTGTCACCTATAATGAATATATGCCTTCCAGCTCTGAATGTTTCGCCACTACTCTAATAAGGGGTGGTGGGTCATGATGATTAGCTGGCTCGAGGGGTCTCTCATGACTAGTGTTTGTTGGGTCCACCTCCAGAACCACTACCTCGCTTAGCATTGGTGTAGATAAAATTGACTCTTAGACCTTCCACTAGAAGATCGATAATCAAGCAAGTTAGACAAAAGTGGAAATGGTACTAACATTGAGCAAGAATTAATGAAACAGCATGAAATGCACAAAGTTTAATCAGGGCCTAAAAGAAGCCAAATAAACTTCTAGCAACAAAGAACAGTGAAAAGAGATCTCAAGTTATGTGAAAAAAATTGTACCCAAGCTATGTCCATCCACTTCAAGTGCAACATGATCTTCAACCAGTCGAGATCATTGAAGCATGTAATGTACACATCTCCTTCTATTGCAAGTCCAGAGGGCATATTTGATATTACACAATGCAAAATGGCCTAACTCTAGAAACAAATTTCAGAACATCTTCAGATTAAGAAAGACTTTCATGCATTTAACATGATATCACAGCCCTCTCTTACACGAGTTAGAATGTGCTAACATAGCCCTCTCTTAGAAGAGGTCAAAATTATGCTCCAGAAAAGTATATTTCAAGTTACTCAGGCCAGAACTATATATACAGTCTACAACACAATTCTAAAAAGGCATCAACTGGATAGAGAATCAGAATACTTGAAAAAAATATCTGAAATACCCAATTAAAAATGGGTGTTTTGACGTTGTGTGGTTGATTTGGAAGCCCCCTACATGAAGACTCCTGAAAAAGTAATAATCTGAATAAAGACAAACTAAGCAGTGTCCTGGGATCTGTTAACCTTCCCAAGAAACACTCCCATCTTGTCAAAGGCCTGCTTTTGGTAGAACCAGGAGACTGTCATATTCATGCTTCTGCTTCCCTATGTCTGTTAGATCATTTCAGAGAAATCCTTTTGAACCTTGCTTTACCAAACCACATTGAAAATAAACGTCCTGGTCAGAAGCAGCAGTTCTTATATGGTCCATGCCATGTTCACTTATCTTGAGCTCTTGAAAGTATAAGAATCAATAGTTTTGACACTAATGTGCCCATACCATTGACCTCTGGACAGATGAACAGATGAAGTATTTAAGGCTTTAAATACTGGTGCTGGCATTAATCCATTTTGTTGATGTTGAAATACCCAGATAGCTTACCATCAACCTCTACTAGTTTTGTTCCTGTACACCAAATCCTGCAATCTAATGCTGTAATGCTCTGGATACATGATATTCATGATTGTCCCAACCGATTTTGAAGAGCTTCAATAGCATCTTTCCACTGCCATCCCTGCTGTCTCAAATCTTCAAATGAGGTGGTCTTTTTCAACTGCATCACAGTCCAAATAAAACAAAATTTTCAAAGGTAACCAGCCAAATAATCTCCAACATTATAAAGAAAACTAGAAAGCTTCTGGGTGAAAAAAGAATTCCAAAGTTCTGAATATGAAGTTTTAGAACATCAAAGACAAAAACCATGGGACTTACAGTACAGATCTTAAAGTTGGAAGAATTCAACACTTGGACATTAAGCTCCTTCGGATTATCAGACCAAACTATCTCACCCTTCTGTACCAATTTGACTGGGTCTACATATATCAACTTAGGCTTGTCTGTCAGAATCAGCTGCATCTTTTTGTTGTAAAGTTTCCGAACTTTCTTAACCAATGAAACCATCACAATGGACTCCCCTGGATCTAGAAATTTCTCCCTGCACAAGTGAATGTTTCATCTGTTCAGAAGGCTTGAGGAACCAGTTATCAGAGGAATATATCGACAAACTATATAGAATCACCTGTGTTATTTCAACCATTCAATCAATCAACCTATATATATATATATTACCAGAAACACCTGTAGGAAATGTATTCCTGGCCCAGGAACCTTTCAGAAAGGTTTCCTGGCATTTCTGCCTGTTTCGACCTCCTTTTTAGAAGAGAAAAGAGGGCCAGAAATAAACAGATCCCCAATGAAAATCAAACAAAAAATTATTCTATAAAGATGTTTCTAGAAGTCAGTTATCGTTATAGTGAAGAAATTGTGCAGAGCAGTAACAGAAAAGAGCATGCAGGTTGTCTGGGACAGATTCTTTATTTTGCATGTGCATGTGCTAGGACAGAAGCTATTTTTGTATGTTCAGGATTGGCACGGCAAGGATATTTTGTGATGGTGAAGGGACTTTGTGAGCAATAGCAGATTTCTTCTCTCTCTCTCAACCATCCTGCATAAATCTTCCTCTCAACAATGGCTTCTCACTCCCTTGCTGATGTCTCCTATTCTGAAGAATATGTGTGCAGTAGTAAGAGAAAAGTGTGTATGTGTGCAGTAGTATGAGAAAAGTGTGTGCAGGTCATACGGGACAGTCTATTTTTTGTGCGTGCATGTGCTAGAACTGCAGCGGCTTTTGCATATGCAGGATTCGGACAGCAGAGAAAATTTGCAAAAGAGGAGTTTTGTGAGCACCAGATTTCTTCTCTCTTTCTTTCAACCATCCTCCATAAATCTTCCTGTCAACGTTTCTTCTCATTTCTCTAGTCATGTCTCCTCTTATGAGAAAGTGTGTGCAGTAGTAAGAAAAAAGTTAAAAACTTGAAAAGTGTGTGCCGGTTGTCTGGGACAGCATCTTATTTTAAATGTGTGCATGTGCTAGTACAGCAAAGAATGTGCAGCTGTTTTTGCATGTGCATGAATGTGACAGCAATAGCAGATTTTTTCTCTTTCCTTCAACAATCCTCCATAAATCATTCTCTCAACAATGGCTTCTTCTCATTCCTCTGCTGATTTCTCCTCTTTGGAGAGACATTACTAATTTGCTGGCTGATAAATATTAAAAACCCTTTATGCACTCATTCCCTATAGCAGTCACCACAGACATTGTAACCCAGAATTGATGAATTTGAGCTTTTCCAAGACTTGATGAGCTCGAGCTTTTGATAAATCTGATCTTCTTGTCCAGTGAATTTGACATGAAAGAAATTGCTCTGCTGCACTATTTTTTGGAACTAGACGTTTCACAAGTTGTAGGTGAAGTCTTCATTGGAAAAAGTCTACTGTGGGGAAAGGCTGTTGGGAGTTGAAGCGCGAGGCACCAATCTCCAAAAGACTTTAAGTGTGAAGCACACGCTGGGAGCACTTTTATATGATATATATTTTAATATAATTTGATGCAAATATGTTCAGAAAATGCATGCAGAACGGTGAATAGATTTATATAGTAGATTACTGATATCGTCAAAGAAACAACCATTTAGTACACAAATAACATCAACAATTTAGCAGTAATAACTTATAGCATTGTCATCAAATATCAACCATAAAATCAAAACACTAGCGAATAACATCAACAATGAAATGAAACAGGACTTCATGACCAAATAATTGTAAAATGAAGTCAACAGCTCAAACTTAATCCTCAAATTGTTATATAATGTTGATGAAATAGGCCATAATAAAGAATCCAGAGAAATAACACTCTTCTAGAAGCTAGATTCTAAACTGAAAAAGACAATAATCCTAACATCTACTAAGCTTTCCTCTTGTTAGTTAGAAGTTATTAGTTATAGGAAGTTCAAAATCAGTGATCCTCCCACCAGAAGACACAACAAGGACAAATGTTTGCAGATATTGATCTTATTAATAACTGTAGAGATCTAGTTCAAAAACATTCACTTAACATAAGAAGTTTTGATATGTTTGTTGAAGCCTGATTTTTATGCTAATGTGAATTATGGCCATTGATCGTGGAATGCATATTGTTGTAAATTTGTTATTTTCCCAATGTTTACGTGGTCCATGGAGGATACAACCTCAATTAAGTACTATTATCTCAATTCTTATCTAAGTTACCAGAAATGCATAGCACAAATACAGAAACGCGGTTTGCTGTTTCAGAAATGGATCCGGGCACAAAATGGGTTCGAAACGGCCTTGAAACGTTTACAACCCGTTTCAGGTTTTCCAGAAACGCCGAATCCGGTTTCGGGGTCGTTTCAGGAAATTTAAATGGTTTTGGATCTGTTTCGGATCCGAGAAAATCGTGATCCGTAAAATCCGGATACGGATCCACCCAAGAACACCCACGCAAACAGAATGGCTACCAATGCGTGGGTATATCAAACATGGCAGAAGAAAAAGAAGAACATAAGAACATAAGAAAGTTAAAAGAAGAACATAAGAAAGTTATTAGAACATAAGAATATCACAAGTAATTATCAACATAAAGAAAAGCTTTCTGCCTTTCTGATTTTCCAACACATTTTGTGGCTCCTCCTAGTTGAAGATATATTAATTCTTGAAGTATGGTACCCCAAAGATGGGCATAGCACCAGCACATTTGCCCCAAAACGATAATGGCCCTTTTATTCATTGCTACCCTAAAAGGAAGGCCAGAATCTATAATTTAAGAGTCCTAAATCCAAGTGTCTAAATTGGCCTTGAAAAGAGCTTTTATAAAGAATCAAAATCAATATTTTTATGAAGCCTAAAGCCCCCTTTAACCAGTCAGTTCATCTTCTTCAGGTAGGCTTCAATACAGTCATGACTTTTCAAAAGATAAGTATTATTTGGTTCAGGTCGGCTCTTGTGGACAGATGTGTCTTTTCAAGGTTCAAGTTGGCCTCATTATAGGTCGTCTCAATCACTATTTATACACCAGCCATTGGCATTTTAGTAGCAACAATTTGGTGATTAATCTGAGATAAAAGCAGTCTGAGATACAAATTTATGAGGCCTTGTGCTTAGATGAAAATCTGAAGAAAGGTGGATCAAATATTGGTTTGATTGACTTGGGATTTGGTTTTTGGATTTTGGTCTTGGGTTCTGGTTTCTTGGTGATCGACAGATCAATTTTTGGAGTCCATCATTGAAGCAGACTTGGTCACCCTCGTAGTAGACTAAATCCAGCTCATCCTTGCACAAAATTTCAGCCTGTGGGTGAATCATCACAGACTTACGTTTCCGCCCAAAGTCTGAGGTGATTCGGCCCTATTGAAGAACCTAAGGTCTATGGAAATTTGGGCCTGAGGCAAGCACATAACTCAGCCCCTGTGGGCAGACCCGAGCCTGCAACCTCGGCCCTATGAAGGAGGTGCAGACTTCACCTGTTATTTGATCTCAGGCTTTGGCCTATTTTACCAAGAGCTCGACCTTGAAAAAGACCAATCTTTGGTTCATATATTGGTGTATATGTTACACCAGTTAGGAGCTTATCTGAAGCATACTTGAAAACATTTTTGTAACAGCCTCTCTAGAAGTATTTTTAAAGACTTGAAGCAGACCTGGAGTAGTCCTTAAAGACATTCTTTGAGTAGACTTGTAGCCTCATTTTTTGAGCACATAGGAGCAGATTTGTAGCTGATTTGTTGAGAACTTAGGAGCAGAATTGTGACCTGATTTGTTGAGCACTTAGGAGCAGATTTGTTGTCTGATTTGTTGAGCAATTTGGAGTGAAACTTAGAGACCCTTTGTTGCAGACTTGGAGATCTCTTGATGTAGACTTGAAGCTGACTTTGGAGTTGAACTAGAAGTCTTCCTTGTAGCAGAACTCGAAGCCTCTTTGAAGCAGTCATGGAGCAGACTTGGAGTAGATCTTGAAGACCCCTTGAGAGCAGATTTGAAGTATACCATAAGAGCAGATCTAGAATTTTGTTGAAGACCGCTTTTGGTAGCAGACTTTGATATTGATCTTGAAGCAAGCTGGGGTAAGATCGTTTGTGGATTTGATGATCTAAGGTATGCACTTCTCAGTTGAATGCACTTCTCAGTTGAACTATTGATATGACTGTTGAAATTCATTTGTAAGCTAGAATTTCTAATCATGATAATTACTTGTGACTGATATATATGTTTACTTTTAGCATTCTCTTCATTCAATTATGTCATCAAGCAATTATACATTTAGTTATGCGAGAAAGTAGACATCACAGTGCACAAGAGACAAGAAACACCAGAAATTAGACCAGAGGCCAGGGCAACACCCACAAGGGGAAAACCCAGCAATCCTTTCCTTATAGAATCTTTGTCAACAAGAGAAATCTAAGTCACATCTCAACAGACCAGTAGACCAATTATCCTAGTGCCAAGTCCACCCTCCACCAATAGCCCAAACTTTGTCACAACTCTGTCCATAATATATTCAACAAGTTTTCCACATGCCTGTCCTTGGATGCCACGTCCCACAGAGATAGAGTGCCTCATATAGCTCAAATAATCACAGAAGAAATAGCGCCTCAAGTAGCTTGCATTTCACAGAAGTAATAGTGCTTCAGGTAGCTCATGTTCACAAAAGTATAGTGCTTCAGATAGCTCGCATTCCACAGAAGATTAGTTCCTTAACTAGCTCTGAATTCCACAGAAGAATACCTCTGAATTCCCTTCCACAGATGAGACCTGAATTGGTTTCTAAATGGTGGAGAATAGATGTCAATATATAGTCCTCATCCGAAAAGTGCCTCTAAAGGCTGAGTCGACTTGACTTATGTTGGGCTGACTTGGTCAACTTGAGGACACAAAATATATTCTTTAAAATCATTTTTTTCTTTTCTTTTCAATGTCCAAATGCGACATGATAATAATTTTTTTTCTTTTGACTCAAATGAATTCTTTTGACTCTAGCATGAAGAACATGCTTAAATAAATACATCAATGACAAATTATACATTATGAGGACTGACCATAGTTACAATTTCAACACTCCCTCTTATCTAGGGAGGCATTCATAATGACTCATCTGAATATTCTCAATTTGAAGACTTCTATAAGAAAGGATCCAGATTGATAAGCATCATCAATGATAACATCATCATAACCAGCATTGTCAAATTACCAAGGCCTCAACAAGTAAGCTCTATCTCTCCACTAGACCAGAGCACAATGTTGGGAGGTATTCAATAGGACACCACACAACTGCCTCTCCGAGGCACATACTCCACCTAGGTTCACCAAAGTATGTCCTCCACAGGACCATTTCCTACTTTGTCACAAGGAAATGTCGGTCCACCAGACCATTCTTAAACCAGGTCAATGTACTTGACTCAAGGTGTTAATCCTAATCAGCCACAGTACATGACACAAGAATGTCGATCCACGATGTTTATCCAATCTACCATTCTCCCCATCCTAGTCCATGTACTTGACTTGGGGTGTACTTGACTGGTCCCTCTTAACTAGGGAGGCATTCATAATGACTCATCTGGATATTCTCAAGTTGAAGACCTCTATAAGAAAGGATTCAGATTGATAAGTATCATGAACGATAACATCATCATAACCAGCATTGTCAAATTACCAAGGCCTTAAAAAGTAAGCTCTATCTCTCCACTAGATCAGAGCACAATGTTGGGAGCCATTCAATCAGACACCACACAACTGCCTCTTTGAGGCACATACTCCACCTAGGTTCACAAAGTATGTCCTCCACAGGACCATTTCCTACTTGTCACAAGGAAATGTCGGTCCACCAAACCATTCTTAAACCGGGTCAATGTACTTGACAGGGTGTTAATCCTAATCGGCCACATTACATGACACAAGAATGTCGGTCCATGATGCTTATCCAATCTACCATTCTCCCTATCTTGGTCCATGTATTTGAATTAGGGTGTTAGTCCTAGTCACAATACATGACACAGGGAGAAAATAGGTTTCCATCTTCACCCCCTCTCAACCTGGGAAGAGTTATCCACAAGCCCAAGCTTTGTCTTGGAAGTAATCAAGCTTCCTTACATCAGCTACCTCTTCATCCGTGGAGATTTGTTGTAGCTTCTTTACTCCTATCTGCATCATATCTCAAAACATAATATGCTTCGACCTTCCATTAAAAACTAGGTTCTCTGACAATCTTTGACAAACTTCATACTGCTTTGATCATTACAAGATATTATGGTCGAATTCAACACACCTTCAAATAGTCCATCAAACATTTTACGAAGCCAAATTGATTCATAGCTAATTGCACATACTGTCATATCTTCTACCTTTGTAGTGCTTAGTGCAACAAGATCCTGCTTTATGATCTTCCAACAAACCATACCAAATCCTAAGCATAAAAAATCTCCAATAGTATCTTTTCCATCATCAACACTACCAACCCAATAAAATCAATATAACCTTGTAGCCAAATCACATGAGCTTCAACATATTAACAACTCCCTCTGGAAGCAACACATTCTCCACAGCTGCTTCCTTTGACATTTGAGCCTACTTGGGAGAATCTTCTTGCTTCCATGCTTCCATTTGCATTCTAGAACTTGACTTCTCTTAGATACAACCAAGGGATACTTCAAACTACCTGCTCCTCCTGCATGCCAGTCCTCTATAATTCTAGAAAGTCCTCTTGCTTTGCTATGTTCTTCTATTTCCTATAACAAACAAAGCTCGTATACTCAATAATCTTCAGAATACTTCGAAGACAAAGACATCCATTGTAGGACAGGTAATTGTATATTGAATATTGTATAAAGAATTGATGAGATTATTACAATGAGGGTGAGGGCCTGCTTATATAACCTAGGCAGGTGTCCCTTTATAAACGGTCATGTCCTTAGGGACATACCTCTTCATTAACTAATTACTAATTAATCATTATTTATGATGTGTTATTATTATTTATATCTATATTTTATTCGTAACATTGTCTTCCTCCTCAAAAAGCTTTGTCCTCAAAGCTTGCTGATGGAACTGTCATCTTCGTTGATACAAGATGATATGATCCTTTGAGTGATAAATAAAATTGCCGAACTGAGAAGGGATCGGACCATCCTAAATTAATCTTATATGAAACTTGGCAATTACTTGATAGCTAGGACGCAGAACGCAGATTGATTGAGATGTTTGTTCTTGTGATTCAGATGTAGATAAGAAATTATTTTGGTTTGTCTTTCCTTTATCATGTGTGTGGCAATATTCTAATTTACTTCAGGTGACGATGTTGTTGAGTTGGCTACAGAACCTTCACTTGGGGTGTTCATCATCTAAAGTACAACATCTAAGTGTGTTTTTTTCTATTGGCTTGTCTTCTTCTTGAGTTGTGATATTCACTGGATTAGTATTTATTCCTTTCTCTTCAACTTGGACTTCAACATTTGATGCTTCCTTCTCAATAAGTTGTTGTACCTTGTTTTCCAATGACTTCTTATCCTTCTTAAGCTTTTTAATTTGCGTCAGTAATTTTTCACTATGGTCTTCAAGTCGAGAAACTTCTTCATTTTTGTCAGCGGTGATTTTGTAAACTTCTCTTTGCATATCTTGTAGTACTTTTTAACCTTCTTGAAAATTTAATTTTGAGATATCTAGTATGTCTTCTGTTGTTAGTGAATTTGGCTTCAATGTAACATCTTGTAGTGTTATATTTTTCTTTTTGTATGAAAATGTCAAAAACTTATTTTTTGTATTTAGGATGGACCCTAGAGTTTCCATCCAAGGTGATCCCAGAATAATGTCACCTTGATCATTCCATAGGTATTGAACAGAGAATTGCGATATAAATGTATAATCTCCAATGTTTAATTGTAAATCAGTTATTTCGTATTGCTTTTTGTCCAAGAAATCTAATTTTTTTATTATATTTAACTCAGGAATCACCAATTGGTTTGCAATTTTAGGGTTCAGATAATTTTTACTTTCAGCGGCAGAGATAGAAATAGTAACATTTTTTCTACGAGAGTTCCCTTAATTTTAAATAGCACTTTAGCATAGTTGGGTAAAGTTTCTAAAAATCTTCCATTGGTGGTTTCCATATTTTTTTTTTTTACTGAAGGAAGGGGCAACATTACGGAACATTTAATTGTTATAAATAAAAATTAAAAAAATAAATATAAATAATAAATAATGAAATTGATGTGATTATGTTTTAAATAGTATTCAATTAAGTGAAAGGCATGTCTGTCAACAAATAAGGACACCTGCTTAGGTAATTATATGCGGTCCTCATTTGTAACATCATCACTTGTCCATTTTTATATATAATAATTATTAATTACAAAATACCTTTGTGTAATTTTACATTTAAGTCAACAAGCTATAAGTTTTGTTGCTTCATTCGATAACTTCAGATTTTACTCTCAACTATGAGCTTGGCCTCTTTTCTACAAAGGTATACTTAGTGACAGTGAATCCCTTTTTCATGGATGTGTAATAAGGTTCATGGCAACAAAATTTAATGCTTTGTAATCCAAACTTTATATTTCCAAAACTTTGTACTCATCTCATATCAGACTTCAATACGTGATACCAATTAGAAGACATTAACCTCTTGAACTGGTAAAGAAATGTCAAAACTCTTCTTTGTGGTGAATCATTCTAGTCTAAGATTTGTTAGGTCTTGTTCCAAGAAATTCGTTCTAGATCCAACCATGTACTTTGAAATTTACTATAGTCTTAAAATATTTTTCAAGCTTGTTGTCAAAAGTTATTGAGCTTAGGTTTTCATTTTGCAATGAAAAATTATGTGATCTAAGGAGAAGGCTTTGATACATATCTTATACAAAGTAGGCATCAACCTGAAGCAAATTTCAATTATGATCTGATATATTGACAGGGTCCTTCAAAATCAATAAGAAAAATTTTCCTTGAGTATGATCTTGGGCAGAGGAGGCCCTATAACTTTATGCTTTCTATCTTATCTTTTTATAACCTCGAACTTCTGAAGCAATCTATTAAGAAGTTCTTGGACTTTTGAAGCTCTCTAAGATTGACCTTCTCATGCAATCCTTTAGAGTCTGACTAGAGACCTTCTCTTTCCACCTAGAACAAATTTTCTAACGATTCTCGATCAACACTTGAAACTTGACTTGATGCTCAGGGTTAGATCTGAGAATTTTGGTTATTTGATATTTGGACTGAAGTTTTCAAGATCTGAGCCACACTACGATTTGATTCGGCCTCTTTAAGGCTTGAGGGCTTCGACCTTAAGCAAGAAACAAGCCACAAAATCTCGGATCACCAAGAAATTTTGCATTATTACAGAGATGATTAACTATAGAATTCTGCATTACATAACTCAGATCAATTGCAAACTTTAGTTGAGCACATACTTTTGGTCATACTTCAAAGGATAAGGCTCATATTTCTTCTCCACAATTCGGTGTTCAGACCCCTTCCAAACTTCGACCACTTTATAGAACTGAGACTTTTCTAATCTTGGCCTACTCTAGGTCTGTAGTTGTTGAGAAATCTAGGGCATTAGGATTAGGAGATTTCTCTTTGATGATAACTACTTGTGAATGCTTTTTACTTCTTTAGATTAGGATCTTTTCTTTACTTAGATTATTATAGATTTCTTCTTCATCAAGCAACTACCATAGCATAAAAAATAAAAAGACAAGAGACACAGAATGTAAGCGACCAGCCAGGGCCAAAATCTCTCCAACTTGAGAGGAAAACCCAAAATGAATTCTTCTTCTTATAGAGACTTCAATTGACGAATACCAAGACCAAGACCTTTGACCTATTAACCTCTCCAAGACCAAGTCACAAGGCTTCCTCCTCTTCCACTAGTCAACAATGGTCAAATTGTTGACTTCTCCCTCTTTCTCGACTATACTTCAGATTTCAACTTCTTGAAACAGACTTGCAACCTTTCGGCCTCCTCAAAAACCCTAGTTGCAACAAATGAGAGAAATTTTGTCCCTCAATTTCCTTAACTTCAAATGGAGACACTTTCTTCTTGAACTAGGCTTAAGGGTCAACTTGTTTTCTCCTTGAAATTGCCCTCTTAACATGACTATGATACCTCGGTCCTTCCTGCAGTAAATAGTACTAGATCTTCGCATGTGTGGAGAGTATCAACCCAAAAATAGATCAAAAAACAAGCTCGACGATGACCCTTCTTCCTTCGCTTGGTGATGGGACTTCTTGTGATCTTCACACCTATATTTCTGTCTTCCTTGCTTGGTCGAGAATGTGTCCAAATGGAGGTCGAGATCCTTCAATATATAGTGATCTGCCTATAAAAATACGTCGACATGAGCCAAGGGGTAGACCGACTTTCCCTATAAAAATAGCTGACTTGAGGTATAGCTTGTGACAAGGTCTTGGAGGGTTTGTGACATATTTAACTTCAATTTTTACAATTTATAATATGTCCAAATGGGTCTTCAAGCGTTGGCATTGAATCAATGAACTTTATGACATGATGACCAATCCTAAAAGCTCACAATGGGAGCCTTAACTAAAAATAAAATTCCTTGAGCATGAAACCCATGACTCAAGCATTATAAAATTAATTTTATTTTCTTCTTTACATCAATTACATAAATCATGATTACACGTCATTATGAGCATTGAACCTAGTTACACTTTTCAACAATAGCAACCCTCCTCCTTGGCTAATAGACCTCTATTATCCCTTCGTTGTCCACAGACTCACTTAAATCTCTAATTTGCACCCAAACAAGCCTTTAGACTTTCCTGTAGCAACAAACCAGGACCTTCGAGCCTTCTCCTACAGCAGAGATATCTCGGCCTTTGTCATTATGCAAAACAGAGTTAATGTTAGGCCTCTTCTCCAATAAGAACTCAGCTCCCAACCACAAAAAAAAATCTCCTCACAAACTCGTCTTCTTCAACAGGTGAACAAGTCCTCCATAAGCTTGGCTAGAACTCAGAGACAAATTCAGACCTTGTTTCAAACTGCACTTTAATTCCTAGCTCTGATACCATGTTGAAATTAATTTGCAAGCTATAATTTCTAATCATGGTACTTACTTGTGACTGATATATATGTTTACTTTTAGCATTCTCTTCATTCAATGATGTCATCAAGCAATTATACATTTAATTATGCAAGAAAGTAGAGATCATAGTGAACAAGAGACACTGAAAATTAGGCCCAAAGCCAAGGCAAAACCCCACAAGGGGAAACCCAACAATCCTTTCCTTATAGAATCTTTGTCAATAAGAGAAATCCATGTCACGTCTCACCAGACCAATAGACCAATTATCCAAGTGCCAAGTCAGCCCTCCACCAATAGCCCAACTCTATCACAACTTTGTCCATAACATATTCAACAA
>APFE030375225.1:135167-151722 GCA_000404065.3 Pinus taeda | reverse complement strand
ACATGTCTTTTTAGAGTTACAATACAATTAGGAGATGTGACAAATATCCTCATGATCCCATGATTCTTTCCACTCAAATTCGAATTTGGCCTTAGAGTGCCACATAAGGGTCTTCTAGAAGCCTCCTTTCAACCTACACATGTCAACAATCTCAACCCATAGGTTAGGTATAAGCTTATGCACATTATTTCTAATTTTTAACCACAAATTCACTTAAAAGGCTTAGAATTAATAAAGATTTGGAAAAACATAAATGTGGCCCAATGATAATGAAAGTGGGATGAATTTGGTGACATAGTAGGTGAATGGAAGTGATATAATGGACATAATAGTGAAAGTGTAATGGAAATGAATGACATTTTCAAGACTCAACAATATATATTACCCCCATTCTTCTAAATATCATACCCTATAACCCTTGTGCATCCTATCTCATTCCATGTTCATAACCATTAACCCCTAACTATTTTTCTTTAGAAGCAACAAGGGACCAAACGAGGACAACATGTTGAAACCTGCACATACAATTCAACTATTAGATATGGAAATAATTTTAAATATGACCAAGGTGGTCATTTTAAAATTATAAGGATTTCAAACAACCATACATATGAATCTAGGTGTGCATATAACTTTATATGATGCGCAATATGGAACGTGCAATATGGAGGCATACGAAACTACATGGAAAAGGTAAAGTTTATGAGGCAAGAATTTCAAAAGTTTTATAAAACAATTGCGCGTTAATACCATTTGTATATACGTGCTATAGTTCATGAAAGGCACATCATTTAACAGTTTATATGATGGAACGGAGAGGTAAAGGTAGGAGGGTGTGTAGTATGCCATCTCATCACACGACACCCTAATGCAATATAATAGCATGGTAAGGAAGGAACGCAGAGGTTATAATTGAAACAAATGTCCAGCTAAGCACGCAAGTCCAACCCAAATGCATGAATTATACAAGCCTTCAAGCGCGCAAGTGGTTTGAACAACGTGGCATGGAGGTACATGTAAACCGTCAAACGTTTGCATGGTAGGTGCACCATGAGCTGCATAGGAGGACAGCTACAACCTGCATGGACGGAAGGCTTGAATTTAAATCATAAGAACAGATAGGCCATCCTAATGACATAGTCAGCCGACTGGTCAATAGGACTACCATGACTTGTACGACATTCCTATGTGCCCATGACAGCCAATAAGAATGCTTATGGCCCAACTCAGCCAAGTGCACGACACAAACACGTAAACGGTCATGAAATGACCGACGGTCTCCTGCACTTGTTTAAACCATAGTTTGTATGCCATCTGTTATCGCTCAGGTTGTCCCTAGGCTCCTAATAGGGATACGGCCGAGGTAACCACAAACCAATCTTCTGATTGCAGGTTCTAGCCCACCTGCAATCGGAGAGGGCTCTCTCCTTTTGATTCAACCTAAGTTGATGATTTTAGGCTAGATTTCTGACTTCAAGGGAGTGTTGATTATGATTGGAAAGAAGGTAGGATTCTCGAACAAAGAGGCACGGTTAGGTGTGATAAGTTTCGAACCATTGGGCATGGAGTCACAGATTGAGGCTTACGAGCGTTTTCTTGGTCACAAGGGGATACGGAGTGGGATAGCCACACAGGATACAATTTTCTGTCTGCTGAAAGTACGGAGTAGACATCAGGGATGAAAGACAAAGGAGAATCATTTCATCATGCTGACAAAGAGGAGAAATGGATGAATGGGATCCAGGAGCAGTTAAGAATTCCTAAGACATGCACTCATATGTGAAAGAAACAGCGTAAACCAGATCATTTAAGAATACAAGCTCATAACTATTTCTGAAGAAAACATTGAGAAACGCAGAAATTGAACTTAAGGTGTAATGAAACAAATCTCAAGCTATTCTTTTTTCCTGCAATTTAGAAAGGCGGAAAGGTGGTACAAAACATAAAATTAAACAGAGGAGAGGAACACTTATTGGATCATGTAGAAGCACAGGAATTCCGTGATCATTCCTTGGCCAAGAGAAAACATCAAGTAGTTTCGCAATCCATGCTTTCAGCAATCTTTGATTATGGAAATTATGACAGTTAGAGTGCGAGTCTTTGCTCGGAGAAAATGCTGGAAAGAAGACTGACCAACAACTACTACCAACCAACCAACCCCTCACAACATTACTTAGGGTGGTATTTATAAGCAAAATATCGGAAAGACATCATTACAAGTGACCTCGACATGTCTGCTTAGAACTCTTCAAAAATCTAAATGCCGCTGGAATTAAATGCAAGTAAATCTTTTTGGTTGCGCTGGAGGCAGCTGGATCGGAATAGGTGACGAGGTGGCCCTTGGGGACCAGATGCGGTGCTGCTGGAGTGATTGTGCTTCGGGGCTGCAGTTCGGCTTTGGTGTGAATCGAATGTGCAATAATTATGATTTGAGAGCTTGAAGTAGTTTCGCCCTCCTTCTATGAATCTACTGGAAGATATTAAATTTTCTCTTGCTTCGGGCCACTGCTCAAAATATTCACTGATACACTTTGCCGCTACATTGATGGCTTCCGCCGTCAACTGATACTCTTTGACACGTTTGATGCCTGCTGATTTGATCTGATACACTTTAAACTCTGTGATTGATCTGCTACTGTCTTTAAACCGGATCCTTTGGCACGATTAGGTGATTTTCGGGCTCTTTCAGCGCGCAATGGGCTCAGCAATCAGAAGATTCCCTAAAGATTCCTCGAAATGGCCTATTTCCCGTAGCGAATCGCGCATCGGAAACTGCCTCTGTTTCTTGATCTGGAGCTCCGAAGTGCGATTTTCCTTCCTGCGCGAAGCTTTTCGGCTTTCTGGCTGCTGATGTAAGCATGACGTCGGCTGTATGATGGATGACGTCAGCTGTGGGTCCCTGGTACAGAGCGACGTGGCGAGATACTGGAGGTACTGTGGTGAAGAGACTCCGATGTGATATCACGATATCGCGTCGGTGGGGAACGAGGGGTGAATTGGTTTGGAGACTTGGCGCTTGCGACTGCCGATCGGCGATATTGCAATATCGCATCGACGGAGACGGAGGGGTGAATGGATTGGACATTCGGCGTTTGTGATCGCCGATCACCGATATCGCAATATCGCATCGGCGGGGATGGATGGGTGATGACTTGCATGAAGATGAGAGTGCGAGGTTGCGATGCGAAACGGCTTGGAGGAGGAAAGAGCAAGTAAGTGGGTGTGAAGGGCATTTGAGGTTTCGAAAGGGATCCGATTACCTCGGAGGGATTTTATACTTTGGAAGGAGTCCATCGTATCTGGGAGGTGGTTTTGGAGGTCAGGGGTTCTTGCTAAGTTTCAGATAAATTGAGCAATTCCCAGGAGTTCTTATGGTTATTTTTCAACCAGGGGGAGGGATATTACGTAGGGGAATTTTACTTAATATTAATGAGGGGATGGGAAGAATAGGGAGCTAAATAATAATGTTAGTAGTTAATATGGAGATGGTAAGAAAGCGCTAAGTTCGGGAGAGCTTAGGCTGTTACAAGGGGGTAGGACCATACTTTGGGAGAAAATATGGAACAATTTTGAGTAAAGCAGATCTTCACTCAAGCCAGTGTTATGGAGATGATGGAACTTAAGAGGTGTCAAGCAGATCTTGACCTCTTTTGGGGAAGTTAGTTAATGATTGGGGAAAACAGAGAAGGAGAGTCAGTTATGCCTCTTTTGAGCTTTTTTGCTTACAAATCCTTGCTGATTATGTTCTGCATGATATGATACCTGAAAAACCTGGAACTGGTCAGCAATTCAACAACCTCAGAACTACCTACCCAGCCTACTTGCCTAGCATTTTTTCTTCTTTTGTTTGGGGGTGCACTTAGACTTGCAAACCCCATCATTCATTTTTCTTTTGATGCTTTCCTATCTAACATACTACCCTTATTTCTTCCAGAGCCCAGATTAAGCTGTTGGGCTCCTCTGTTTCTTCTACCTATCTAAGAATCTGCCAAGATTAAACTGTTTGGACAGATTTACAATCTCTATATTCTAAAACAGGAAATTTAAACCTAGGGAGACCGAGATTAAACTGTTTGGACCTCCCTTTAACTAAAAATAGTGATACTGGGATAACTTTACAAAATTTGAAGGCAATTGGATGAACTTGAAGTAGCCTTCTTTATTTGGAGACTGTTTGAGCAAATATGGAGCATTGCAGCAAGCAAAGTATGACATATTTGGCCTGTGAAATTCCAATCATTGAAAATGAATACCTGTTGCAGCAGGAAGCTAACACCATCATTGCTTGAACCAGCTCAGGGGAACGATGTTGAAGCGTTGTATAGCTGAAAGCCAAAGCAAGGGAAACTGTAAGCAAATTCGCGGAGAAATAAGAAGGAAAACTTCCCAAACGCGACACAAGTTGATTGTTGGAATCTTGGGATAACTCAGGTAAAAATACGATTTGATTTGCTCACAAACGATGAGTCGGGATTTCAACTGGCTGTCATTTAACTATCAACACACCTGTTTTTGCCAAGCTCTAGATCTCCCAAGCTCTAGATCTCCCAATGATAGGTGAAAAATATCATAAAGGCCTACATTTCAAGGAGAAAGCATGGACTTTCTTCCTTGAAAATAACGGAAAAGGGACTTTTGATAGAACTAAGGGGATACCAAGGGAATGGTTCAATGAACCATGGGGTTAGTTGGTTCTAGTTATATAGAAGTTTCTTACATGTGATAGAGGATATAGTGTTGCCCACCTATATCATATCCGACTGTTACAGCATATTAAAGGAGAAGATAGGATTAACTTGCCATAATTTATCTTTAGAAACCTCTTGAGGATGATTGAGACAGTGAGACATGAACACAAGCCAAAAGCAGCGCAAATTTACCACCAGGGATTGATAAAAATCCTGGTTAAATATCAAGTAAAGTCACAAGGCATAGTTTGGAGGGAGTTCATGACTAGAAACCAGTTTAATGAACAGGTTAATGAAGTGCAGAATAAAGTAGAGAAAGAAAATAGAGGACTGATGAGTTCACCCTTGTATCCCAGGACTAGAGCTAAAAAACAAAGTAACATAGCCATACAGGAAAATGAAGTGTCTATCATGTCTGTTCCTAGGAGATTTAGGAATAAAAGTCCCATTGACACAGAAAAGGAAGTAGACACATATTTCACAAGAAAACAGGTAGAGGATGACATTGCACAGGAAGTATTTAAGGGAGATTCTTCTTATAATGATGCAGCAGCAGCATCATTGATCAAAACCACACAAGATTTTGAAAAAGAAATAAAATTGGCAAAATCAGGGAATTAACTGACCAACTAAATTAGTAAAATCAAGGAAAAACAATTGAAAGAGAAAAGCATGGCAAGTAAGCAGGATAATACTAGATTTGTCAAGGCAAATGAAAGGTTAAATGAAGAGATAGGGAGATTAAAATGGAAGAATGATCTACTCCCTAAACAGGCATTTAAATGGTTAAAAGAAAAGAATATGTGGCAGGCTAAGTATGAGAAGCAGAAAGTAAAGGCAACTTTATTCAGGGAAGAACATGATTCAGGTTTGGATTGTTTGGTCAGGGCAGCACAACAGGAAACATCTACAAGAACCACATCTATTACAGGGAAAAGAAGATCAAAGAGCAATAAGCAAGCATGGGGACATGCTTGATAATCAGCAAGGGGTAGATGATGGCCCTCGATTTTGGTCTTGTTTTTGCATAAGGAAACTTACTAATCCATCTATTTTCTATCCATTTTTCACTTTATCCATCCCATTTTGATGTATTTCATATCCATTTAGGTATTTAATTTTAATTTTTCAAATTCTAAAGTTTTTATGAAAATTTGGTTTCAAGTGCAAAAATTGACAGATTCAAAAATTCCCGTAATAGTTATATGGTTGATATGGTTGCAGGACACTTGGGCACGAATTTTATGCATGGATGGACAGCTTGGGAACTAGGACTAAGCCAGCTATGCTTAGTTCGAATAGAACAAGCTTTATTAGGCCCATTTAGTGCTACTCAATCATGACTAGTCATTCAGAAATCCCATAGAAATAGGGTAGTTTTGAGATTCTATGGGATTGACCATATCTCTTGGGATGGAATTGATGAATTCGACTTACATAGATGGATATGAGTAGATGTGTTTTTTGGAATGATTATAGATCAGTTTGTTTCATAAGACTTCTATTTAAAAGCCAAGACTTTGATGGCTTATGTATTGAATTTTTATAATTTCATGTTGAGACACTTCTGGATTGGAGAGCTAATTTGAAGACTTGTTCTATTACTATTTTGTTGTTCAATAATATGGATGTGTAATTGAATTTGATCTTCTGATATCAATCTTCAAAGTGTACAAAGCAAGGGTGGAGGGCCCCCATTCCAAGCTAAGTACACTTCCTTCTTTAAACTAGTTTTATTTCCTGTAATCTGGTTGTTATAGACCTAGTTTCCATGCTTTATTTCAGATTAATTTATGGTTAATGTATGGTGATTGATTTCATTAGATCTTATTTTATTCATCATTTTAGTAAGTTGGAAAAACAAAGTGTTCAAGTTGAGCACTCCTTCTGTTAATTTGGTGAATTGTAACTAGTTTCCTTTGATTGCATGCAAGTAGTTTTCTTATGCATTTTTGGTATTAAGGTGAATGAATTATGATGAAACATATCAAGTGTTTCTTAAGTTAGGAGCCTTATTTCATTAATGATTTTTCCATCTTAAGTTATTAGTTTTCAATTTCTGTTCATTAAGTAGTAATTGAGGAAGAATTGGACTTCTTAAGTTAAAAACCATTTCAGCTTTTCCTCTTTTAAAAAGAATGAATTGGAATTGTAATATGTATTTCTTTAGTTTTTGAAAAACTTATCTTTCAAAGTTTGATTACATTTGATATTCACATATAATGAACTTGCCTCTAAGTATTACCAACCCAGATTGATAAGAAATATTTGTGTTAATTTATGTAAATAAATTAGCTCAACACACACTTCATTTGGAAAGGCTTACTAAAATCAAGTAAAACCAAAATAGGCTTTCCAGTGATTTTCTTTTTTAGCAGCTGAAAATTTCTTTCTGCTTTGGCATTCCATTCAAATGGTTGTTTGTCCTTCTTTATGGTCTCAATAATAGGTGCATTGATCTTACTAAAATTCTTAATGCAGTTTCTATAAAAGCTAGCAAGACCATGAAAACTTCTTACCTCAAAAACACTTTTGGTGAAGGCCACTCCATGATTGCCTTGATATTCTCTAGATCCATCTTTAGCCCTTCAGTAGAAATGACAAAACACAAGTACACTAGCTCTTGTTTCATGAATGAACACTTCTTCAAATTCAGCAATAATTTCTCCTCTTGTAGCCTTTGTAAGGCATAATTCAAATGTCTCACGTGCTCTGTAATATTCCTAATTAGTTATGGCTAATTGGAATATTCGATTTTGTTCAATTTTTGCCTTCTATAGTTATTTGTAAATTAAAAAAAAAGTGAGGACGGGGAACATAACTCACTTTTAGAATAAAAAGTCACTTCCTAGTAGCAGAATGTTGTGACTTTGAGGGGAGCCAAGGGGGCCAAAGGGGGACGAAGAAATAGAGCCCAGACAGACACATGGAGGGACTGCGCAGGAGGGAAGAAACACGTGGCAAGAGAGGAATCACGCAGGAGGAGGTGAGCCTTGGGATTGGGAGAGGCAAAAGCTATAAAGGAGAGAGGAGCCCCCTCATTTTGATTATTCTAGTTATGAGCATTTGTGATAGTCATTTCGAATTAGAGCACGCTAGTTGTTTAGCTAGTCTGTAGCACTATTTAGTGCATTGAGTGTCTCCGTTCGGAGATCTCACCCTTAGCCCCGAGGGACTTCGAGTGCCTGCTCAGGCAAGGTATTTCCATTGGCATTCTAGTAGTAGTTTCATCAGCATTTCAGCAGCAGTTTCATCAGCATTTTAGCAGCATTTTCATTAGCGTCTTTGAGGAACTCCGCAGAACCCCAAGGGGATGATTTTCGAGGGTCGGACATTTCAGAAAAGCTTTCTGAGTTTTTCTGGGTTTCTTGAGTAGATTCTGATTCCAGAGTTTCAGCCTTTTCTGAGGGGGGGAGCAGTCCCAAATCCTCATTTGATTTCTAGTAGCACGACAATTTTCCAACAGCTGGGACACAGATTAGTGTGAGGCCATTCTAGGAAAGCTTTCTGGGTTTTTCTGGGTTTCTTGAGTAGAGCCCAAATCTAGAGTTTCAGCTTTTTCTAAGTAGGGGAGTGGACCCAAATCATCATTTTCTTTCTAGTAGCAATAACAACAACACAACAACAACATCCATGCAAAGAGGCCATTCTTGTCATTCTAAGAGTATTTCTTCACTTGCCTTGTGCAAGTCAAGGTGCCATCTACCTAATCACCTCTTGTACTCATTTATTGCTTAGTATAGTAAAATGGCTTAGCATTTCTCGCTGCATTTCTTGTGTATCTACTTATATTCACAGTTTACATTATTATATGTTATTCCACTGTTATTTTATCACTTCTGGGTTATTATATCATTTGCACATATTTGATTGGAGTTTTCGCTGGGATTTGAGGAATATTCTGAGTTAGGGATATTACAGTGGTAGCAGAGCATAGATCCGGCTTAGCCTATGGAGCTAGCAATCTATGACACCGGGGGAAAAACCCTATATCTGTTATAGAGGTCAGAGATACAGATACACTGGGCGTAGGTTGGAGAACACTTATGGAGAGGGAGACTATGTTCCAGTGGTGGACGCAGAACAGGAGGATCCGATGGTAGATGATGATGGGAAGAGATTTGCGGATATGCTCCTCAAATCCATGCAGGATTTGTCGAGGTAGATTGAGGTGATGGGGTAGAGATTCATGGCAGTAGAGGCCAGATAGCATGAGAGCCCATGGGTTTTTCAGGTTGGTGAGGGATTGGGCACATCCCACCATTTTCCAAAGCAGCGTGATACTGCGTAGCAGGTGGCCTCACATGCCCCTACATGATCTACCATGACCACTTTCTTAGGAGCTGACACAAGGGCTGTAGCCTAGCAGGAGGAAGAGCCTCGACATATGGGCGATTATTTTGCAGAGTACCAGGCCTATGGGCAGGAGTTCAGGGAAGCCCTCTCATTCAGAGATTTTGTTCAACTCCAGCAGGATAGTAGACCCTGCGACCATCATAGAGGGTACAGGCATTACCATGATGGTGACACCCACCATGTAGCAAGCATATTCCGCTTGCCTACGTTTGATTGTTCATCAAACAGTTCGGCAAAGTCTTGGGCAGAGAAGCTGGACATTTATTTCCAGCTTAACCAGATGTCAGAGACAGAGGCCATTAAGGTGGAAACATTGAATTTGGATGGTGAGGCCTAGGATTGGTGGTTTCATGGGATGGTTATACTAGGGCACTCTATAGTGATGACATATGCCAAGTTTACTAGGAGACTGATGGACCGATTTTATCGGAGGGATCTAGAGTAGCATTTTGTTGAGCTAACAAGGCTCAAACAAATAGGGAGCCTAGAGACCTACATTACAGATTTCTTGAGGGTCTCTGTGATGGTGCCAGACCTATCCATGGAACGAAGGGTCTATATGTATGTTAAGGGGTTAGCAGAGCCAATTCTGGGTTTAGTCCGATCCACCAGACTAGCCACACTCCAGGACGCTATCAACAGGACCCGAGACTTACAAGATGTCTTACCCAAGACTCGGACACCTTACCCCCAAAGACAGACTTTCCAGTCTAAGGGGAAGGATGTGAGGATTCCACCTCCAAAGGGGAATCCATGATGAGTACAGCTTGACGATGATGCCAGGAGGGAGCTGAAGAAGAAGCTGTTGTGCTTCACTTGTCAGGAGCCATGGGCACCAGGACATAGATGTGTTGCTGGTAAAGCACATTTTATTGAGGTCTTCTCCAAGAGCAGTGGAGGGGAGGATGACGAGGATGATGTGGAGGCAAGAGATAGCCATGCTGTATAAGGTCCTTTGCCACCACCACCGCCAGCAGCAGGTGGTGCATCTTTTGCACCCACCGGAGGGGCCCTTGTAGCATTGCAAGGAGTTCCCAAGTATTTGACGCTATGCGTACTAGGGACAGTACGTGGCTAGAGAGTATCAGTTTTGGTTGACAGTGGGACGACCCATAACTTGATCGATGCCCAGATGGTTGAGTGGAGAGGTATACAGATAGATAGCTTCGATGGGTTTACAGTCTTGTTCCCAACAAATCAGACCATGATGTGTGCTCATTATGTTCCAGATCTTTTATTGATGATGGGCACCTACACATTGACTGACCACTTTTTCGTGGTCGATATTCCAAACACCAACATGATACTGGGTGTTCAGTGGCTTATCACTCTAGGGAAGGTCACGACAGATTGGAAAACCCTGGAGATGGAGTGGGATGATGAGGAGACAGGGAGGCATGAGAAGATACGGGGATAGCACACATATCTGCCTCAAACTGTTTTGGCGCATCAGATGGAGGCAGTATTCTGAAAGGGAGACATAGAGTGGGCAGTGGAGTTGTGTGCATCAGAGGTAGGGACTACTGGGCAGAAGGTACACCCAGAGATACAGTATATCCTTGATCGATATGCCATAGTGTTTGGGGAGATTCCACCAGGACAACCACCGGATCGGGGATTTGAGCACACCATCGAGCTTGAGTAGGGCATACAGGCCATGATTACCACCCCCTATAGGCACCCTAAAGCCTATCGGGATGAGTTTGAGCAGGCTATCCAGGAGCTTCTGGCTCTTGGGCATATCCGACCAAGCAGGAGTCCTTTTTCTTTTTCTGTGGTGTTACTGGAGAAGAAGGATGGTACATTGAGGATGTGCATTGACTACAGGGCCCTGAACAAGAAGACCCTGAAAAACAAGTACCCCATACCCAGGATCAATGAGTTGATGGATGAGTTGAGAGGGGCACGTTACTTCTCAAAGATTGATTTGAGATCTGGGTACCATCAGATTCGCATGAGGGAGTGGAACATTACGAAGACCGCCTTTAGGTGTCACTATGGGCACTTTGAGTTCTTGATGATGCCTTTTGGGCTAACCAACGCCCCTGCTACATTTTAGTCCAGCATGAATCACATCTTCCATAGTCACTTGAGGAAGTTTGTGTTGGTATTCTTCGATGATATTCTCATTTACAGCAGGACTTGGGAGGAGCATCTCCAGCACATTGAGACAGTATTGTGTATCTTATAGGAGCAACAATTCTATGCCAAACTCTCTAAGTGTGAGTTTTGGTTGACGGAGATGTTGTATCTGGGACACATCATAGGGGTGGATGGAGTGAGGGTCCACGAGGAGAAGATCAGGGTCATCAGAGAATGGCCAGAGCTGAGAAATGTGATGGAACTTCGAGGATGCATTGGCATTTGTACTTACTACCAGAAGTTCGTCAAAGGTTTCTCACAGCTTGTTGCACCCCTGACAGATTTGACGAGGAAGGGGGCTTTCAGTTGGTCAGATACAGCGCAGAAAGCCTTTGATAGGCTCAAGGAGGTTATGAGTAGCTGGCTAGTGCTTACATTGCTAGATTTCACGCAGCCATTTGTTTTGGAGTGTAATGCATCGGGAGAGGGGATCGACGCAATATTAATGCAGGGAGGTCACCCTATAGCCTTTGAGAGCTGGAAGCTCCTTCCACACAAGAGGTTGTATTCTATATACGACAAGGAGATGCTGGCCATCATGCATGCATTGGCTAAGTATCAGCAGTATTTGGTGGGTAACATGTTCAGGGTGAGGACTGATCACAACAGCCTCAAGTTCTTTTTGGAGTAGAAGCAGCTACAAGAGACGCAGCAGAAGTGGATCAGTAAGATCCAAGCATATGACTTTGACATTGGGTATGTCAAGGGTAAGAACAACATGGTAGCAGATTCCCTTTCATGTAGACCAACCACGTTGTCTCTTATGAGCTTGGATACACACTGGAGGGCTCGACTCTTAGTAGAGTACTCCAAGGACAAGTTTGCATGTGAGGTCCTAGATGGGTAGGTGGCAGATGACAGGTACAGGGTGGTCAATGAGATCATCTATTACAGGGACATGATCTTCTTGACTAAGGGGTCTTAGCTCAAGAAGAAGATACTCCAGGCATCACATGATTCACCTTTGGCAGGACATCAAGGGTTTACCAAAACCTACAGGGCCATTAGAGAGAGGTTCTCATGGAAGGGAATCAAGGAGGATGTACTCCAGCACATCCGGGAGTGCGATGTTTGCCAGAGGAACAAGTGAGAGATGAGCCATCCTGCGGGTTTATTGTAGCCTCTTCCCATTCTAGAGGGGAAATGGGAGCGTACTTCAATGGACTTTATCACAGGGTTGCCCATGGTACAGGGCAGGGATTGTATCTTTGTTGTTGTTGATTTACTGAAAAGGTACGCACATTTTTTTGTCATATCCGCACACTATACAGTAGCACAGTTGGCCGAGCTATTTTTCAGAGAGATTTTCAGGCTACATGGTCTTCCTAAGACCATCGTTAGTGATAGGGACAACTGTTTCATGGGCGGGTTTTCGCAGGAGCTTTTCCGGTTGGTGGGGACGGAGTTGACACTGAGTACCAGTTATCACCCATAAATGGATGGGCAGACAGAGATAGTTAACAAGTGGCTGGAGGGCTACTTGCATAACTATGTCAGTGGGCGATAGCGAGCATGGCTGAAGTGGCTACATTTGGGGGAGTACTGCTATAATACTTCACATCACATGTCCATTGGTATGTCACCATTCTATGCCTTATATGGGTATCATCCTTTATCTTTTGCTGATGTGATGTTTGGTGATAGCAAGACTCATAGAGCCAAGATTTGGATCCAAGAGAGTCAAGATATCCTCCGAGCTCTCAAGGATAACATGGCTACAACATAGAACCAGCAGAAGTTTTATGCTGAAAGGGGTCTAGTGGAGAGACAGTTCGAGGTAGGGGACATGGTCTACCTACTATTACAGCCATACTGACAGTCGTCACTGAAGCAGAAGGGGGATGAGAAGCTCAAACCTCGCTTTTATGGGCCATACAGGGTGATACGCATTATTGGACATGTTACATATGAGTTGGCGCTGCCCCAAGGCAACAAGATTCATAATGTTTTTCATGTATCATGCCTGAAAAAGGCATTGGCGCAGTAGGTGACAGTGACAAATGAGCTACCACCCATGGATGATGAGGAGTATTTGGTATTGCAGCCAGAGGCTATCATTGATACCAGGGAGAGGCAGCTATGGAGCAGGATGGTCTGGGAATTCTTGGTGAGGTGGAAGAATTTGCCAGATGAGGATGCCACATGGGAGAGTGAGAAGATCTTGTAGCATCCATCACTTTAATTGCTTGAGGACATGCAACATTTTGCCAAGGGAGACTGTAATATTCCTAATTAGCCATGGCTAATTGGAATATTCGATTTGTTCAATTTTTGCCTTCTATAGTTACTTGTAAATATAAAAAAAAAGTGAGGACGGGGGACATAACTCACTTTTAGAATAAAAATTCACTTCCTAGTAGCATAATGTTGTGACTTAGAGGGGAGCCAAGGGGGCCAAAGGGGGACACAGAAATGGATCCCATGTAGACACATGGAGAGACTGCGCAAGAGGGAAGAAACACGTGGCAAGAGAGGAATCACACAGGAGGAGGTGAGCCTTGGGATTGAGAGAGGCAAAGGCTATAAAGGAGAGAGGAGCTCCCTCATTTTGATCATTCTGGTTATGAGCATTTGTGATAGTCATTTCGAATTAGAGCATGCTGGCTATTTAGCTAGTCTGTAGCACTGTTTAGTGCATTGAGTGTCTCCATTTAGAGATCTCACCCTTAGCCCCGGGGGACTTCGAGTGCATGCTCAGGCAAGGTATTTCCATTGGCATTCCAGTAGTAGTTTCATCAGTATTTCAGTAGTAGTTTCATCAGCGTCTTTGAGGAACTGCGCAGAACCCCAAGGGGGTGATTTTCGGGGGTCGGCCATTTTAGAAAAACTTTTTGGGTTTTTCTGGGTTTCTTGAGTAGAGCTGATTCCAGAGATTTAGCCTTTTCTGAGGAGGGGAGCAACCCCAAATCCTCATTCGATTTCCAGTAGCACGACAGTTTTCCAGTAGCTAGGACGTAGATTAGTGTGAGGCCATTCTAGGAAAGGTTTCTGGGTTTTTCTAGGTTTCTTGAGTAGAGCCCGAATCTAGAGTTTTAGCTTTTTCCAAGGAGCAGAGCAGCCAAAAATCATCATTTGTTTTCTAGCAGCAATAACAGCACAACAACAACATCCACGCAGAGAGGCCATTCTTGTCATTCTGAGAGTATTTCTTCACTTGCCTTGTGCAAGTCGAGGTGCCATCTATCTAATCACCTTTTGTACTCATTTATTGCTCAGTATAATAAAATGGCTTAGCATTTCTCGCTGCATTTCTTGTGTATCTGCTTATATTCCCGGTTTACATTATTATATGTTGTTCCACTGTTATTTTATCACTTATGGGTTATTATATCATTTGCACATATTTGGTTGGAGTTTTTGCTGGGGTTTGAGGAATATTCTGGGTTAGGGATATTACATGCTTCTCCTTAGACCCGTTGTAAACTAATATATCATCCAGATATACTATTACAAATTTACCAATAAAATCTTTAAAAACTTCATTCATGAGTCTCATAAACGTACTTGGTGCATTTGACAACCCAAAAGGCATTACTCTCCACTCATACAATCCCTCATTTGTCTTAAAATTGGTTTTCCACTCATCCCTTTCTCTTATCCTTATTTGATGATACCCACTTTTAAGATCTAGTTTTGAAAAACACTTTGCTCCACTCAAGCAATCCATTAAATCTTAAACTCTAGGTAAAGGAAAACTGTACCTAATTGTGATTTTATTGATGGCTCTTGAATCTGTGCACATTCTCCAGCCTCCATCTTTCTTTGGACTCAACACTATTGGTACTGTGCAAGGGCTCAAGCTTTCTCTGATCAACACTTTGCCAAGAAATTCTTGCACCTGCTTCCTAACCTCTTCATTTTCTGTAGGAGTCATTATGTAAGCTACTTTGTTAGGTAGACTTGCTCTAGGAATAAATCTATATGATGGCTAATTCTTCTAATGGGTGGCAACTCATTTGGAAAATCATCAACAATAATATCACAATATTTCTCCAATAGTTCTTGAATTTCAATGGGTAAATCAGAAATTTTAGTAGAAGTCATTATTACCTTGGCCTTGTAAATTACAACAAAATTTACCTCATTCTCTTCAATCTACTTCAAGTATTCCTTTCCTCCTAGTAACAGATTTTTAGGATTAGTCTTTGTCATGCGGAAAGAGTTATTTTTGCGGAAAAAGCTAACCTCCCTAGGAGTCTAAGACTCTCTAGTGACAAACAAACCAAACAAGAGCAATCCTTCTCTAAACACACATTATTCTATGAGAACTCAAGTGTTTTCCGATCTTACCTTAGGTCCAACGCTTGTTGTAGCAGTCCAGCCTTGCTGATCCAGATGAGCTCCTCCTTCACTTTAAGACCTGCATATACTAACAAAGCAAACGATTACATAACACCTGAATATTCATCATAAAACAAAGCATATTCATCACATAGACCAAGGAGTACATGAAATAATTCATTAACAACAAATCATTGAGAAGAATGGACTTATTTGTATTAAGGAAACAAAAAAGGAACCATTACAACCTGAGCCTTGGTGTTGTGCAAGCTCCTCCCAGGGTCCAACAAGAGATTTCCTCTACTTTGACAAGCTCACCCACTTCCAATATGGCAACAAGAAAGGATGGTAATCTCTCCTCACAGGTTAACAATGGAAGTCCTAATTCCAGCAGCATTTACCCTTTGGAATGTTCAGCTTTCAACCTCCCCTCCTTTGGCCCAATGCCTGTATTTATAGTGTTCTAGAGGAAGTTATTCAGTTCCAACATCAATGGGATACTCCCTCTTTGGATGGGGTAGCTCCTCTCTTGATGGGATAAGTTCCTCTATCATAGGGATGCATGAACCATCTGGAGGCGCTCAATACACGTCAAACACTCTTCTAGAAGGCTCTAGAAGTGACCACAAGTAACGTTTTAGAGATGAAACTCGCGCCTTTTGACCTTTACAGAGGTACGCACCCAACCTTTAGCTTATAGAGCATACAAGTACGCAGGTACAGTGTGTTTTGAGTGCATACACGCAGGCAAGGTAGAGAGAACCTGCGTACCCAGAGATAAAAATGTTTTAAAGTGACTTTCTCTCTTTTTGAAGTTTGACATGAAGAGCAAAGGTTTGAGGCTTGACAAGGAGGACAAAATGGCTATTTAACTGCAGATAGCCATGGTGACAAATTTCAGTGTAACAGATTGCCTACTAAAGTACGAAGCCTGTAATAGATATGGATGTTAAGTCATATAGGAAGGGTGAAGTACTTTATCATTTCGAGGATCATCTTGTGGAGAGCCTGGTCAGAACCTACAATTTTCAACACAAAATACATGTACAAGATCATATCATGCTGAGGTAGGCATTCCCATACTCAGA
>APFE030375225.1:110477-123507 GCA_000404065.3 Pinus taeda | reverse complement strand
ACCCATTTAAGAAAATTCAAAACTTAAATGAATACTGAAGGGATAGCCATTAAACCTGTCTCAATGTTTTTATATTATCCCATATTAATAAAATATCAAAATTAAAAATATTAGAATTATTATTTACCATATTCAAAATTTTAGTATTAAAGAAATTTATTTTATGTTGTTCACAACTAATGGGTTTTAGGAGATGCAATGGATTTTTATGTAAAGAAGAATGGCTACAACTATATAAATAGTTTTTCATGTTTGGATGATGTCAATTTGTTCAATTCAACTTATACTAAAATTTATTATTTATGATGAATATACTTTTCTGGTTTGATGACATGAATGAAAATGATGGCGATGATATGATATAAGCAAAGCCATATCCAAAGCAGTTGTCTATAATGTGATTTTTTGAAAGTTTTTCTGGTGGGTTTTTCCGGTCAAAATCCGGCAACAATTTATTGTAATCGCAAGTTTGATAGCTAGTTTTTGCACAAGTTTGATAGCTGGTTTTTGCACAATGGAAGACTCCCAGGGGTTTTTCATGGTGCTGAATCCAAATGCGCAGTTAAAAAACCATTTTCACTGCAACAAATCAAGATTTAACCTCATTTTCTTCCACCAAATTCCATCACCGGAATCTCCAAAAAATTGCATTATAAACAACTCCATATCCAAAAACATATTTATCGCTGTCACTTTGTCCTTTTGTTACAATTCATGATTTGGTTTTTTAATTTTAATGACATAAATGAGTGTCCTACTAATAAAATGGAATAATCAATTCTGTTGCAATTCATGATTCGCTTTTTTTAATGACACTTTCTTTTTTTAATGACATAAATGAGTGTACTACGAATAAAATCATATAATCAAATCGTTATCTTTGCTTTTTTTTTTTTTATTAAAGCTTTTTTTAATGTCATCTACTAATTTAGATTTACAAAAACATCACCGCTTAATTATAAAAATATACGTCTTAATGATAGAATTTTTATTAATTATTTTAAAAAAAACTAAAAAAGATATATATTTTAATGAGAAAATCTTTCAGAGTTATTATTAGGAAATTTAAATGACCATCAGAATATAATGAAAAAAGTTATAGACTAAGCACGGATAATATTGAAAAGGTAAAATCAGTATAGATTTCTTTTAAATAAGGATATAACATAAGTGAAGGGAGATTTAATTCCAATTTTTTCACGTGTAATTTTTTTTATGAATTTATATTATTTAATTATTTTGTATAGCCATTTTCTTTTTTAGATTTTAGATTTTTTTATTTTGATTTACATGAGCAAAATTTCAATTTTGATGACCAATTACACATCATACTAAATTGTAGATAACATGACACATGGCTAAAAAAAAATTAAACTTAAATGTTGTGATCTGAAAGTTAAAAATTACATTTTTTAACAAAGGCACAATTTTTTTCGGATAGCTAATTTCTGGTTGGAATTTTACCATTTTTTTAAAAATATAAAAACATTTAAATTATTTTTTGATAATCTTAATAGATTTAGCCTGGAGGATATTAAATTCTAAAGTTGAAGAATTATAACTTAGATTTTCAAAAAATAATTGTCTCATTTTCTCACAATCATACCAAAATTTCTATTTCTATTATATTACAGAAAAATCAAAATTTCTCTTATATTACAGAAAAATCTGTTTAAACTAGGCTGTTGAAAATTTGAAAATTTCAATTCCCGATACCGTCTTTTAAGAGAGAATGTCATCAAAAGCAAAAGTGAAAGCGAAACTATACAACGGAAAACAGTGACAACTTATAATAAAGTGAAACAAAACGTTGTATTCCATTTTTTTTTCCTTGGGTTAGGGTTAATTAGGATTTATAATATAAATAAAATTATGTAAGTGAAAATTAGTTTAAATTTAAATTCTTAGGTTAACTTATTTATATATATATTAAAGATAAGGGGAATTATTTTATAAATTAATTATAAAACAAAAATATCACAAAAAATTAATTTAAATAGATGGTTAAATAAAAAGTATTACAAAATAGTTTTATATATATATATAATAAGGACTTATAAATTAATTATAAAATAAAATCATTTTTAATTTAGAATTTATTGATATATATTATGGAAAATTTAAGGGGTTAAATTATTTTATTAATTAATTAATTATTATATTATTATTATTTTGAAGGGTTAAACTATCATATTATCCTATATTGATATCAAGTTATTGAATTATTATTAGAGTTATGAAAGGATTAATATAATAGTGTTATCAAAATACTTCATAAATTTATTAATAAAGATGTATACTTATAACCTAAATATCCTACATAAATATCTTAGAATAAATAACAAAACCTAGAGGAGCGACTCAAGAGGAGAGGGGTGGGACTCAAAATCACATCAAAGACTAAAGGCCCATAAGAGAAGGATACGGGAAAAAGCTAAAAAAGGAGGGAGGGGAGGAAGGGAAGAAAACGACTAGGAAGAGAGGGTTGGGATCCAGCAATTGTTGATCTTCCATCTGTCTTCTCTACTGAGATTGTTTGGTCTCTTCTCAATCTCAAGGGCTTCCCTAAATTTGTGGTGATGGAATTGCGAAACCTTATCAATAACACTTGCCTCCTCTATACAAACATGATGTTTGGTACTCTCCACATGCTCAGCTAAAGCGAAAGACTTGGTTCTCCTATGCTTGAGGTCAGCTGCATGCTCACTAATCCTTTGATTAATGGAGCGACCAATTTCACCAACATAGGGGGTCTCACAGGAATAAGGAATAATATAAACCCCTTTCTTGTCCTTAGGGTCGATAGGATCCTTCACAGATCTGAGGGATTTACGAATGGTGTTGAAGGGTCTAAAGGTCGAGGAGACACTAAGCTTCTTAAGAATCCTAGCAATCTTATCAGTGGTCCCTTGCACATACGGAAGATGGACACCTGGGACCCGCTCCTTCGGTTCTCTTCTAGTTAATGAATTTTTGGCAGCCTTGAGGAAAGCTTTTTGACCCAGGTACTTGCTATAACCATTCTCAACAAAGACATTAAGGAGGTGGGATTTCTCTTTCTCAAAGCTTTTTTCATCAGAGATCCTAAGGGCATGAGTAGCGAGGGTGTTGAGAACACCCAACTTCTGAGCTGAGAAATGGTGGGAATTAGCATGAAGATACAGCTCCATATGTGTTTTCTTTCGAAACACCTGGTGGGAGAGGGAACCATCACTATTCTTAGAAATAAGAATATCAAGGAACGGAAGGCGACCATCGACTTCTTGTTCCTTGGTGAACTTAATGGTTGACGATTCAATGTTGAGATGGTCGAAGAAGAGATCTAACTCCTCTTGGCCATGAGACCATATGACATTAGTGTCATCTACAAATCTTTTCCAAAGCTTCTGCAGGAGGCGTGTTGAGTCTAGAGCCTTGGATTCAAAATCTTCCATAAAAATATTTGCTACAACAGGGGAAAGGGGGGAGCCCATGGCAACGCGACATGTTTGCTCAAAGAAATCTCCTTCAAAACTGAAGAAGGTGGAGGTGAGGCAGATCTCCACTAATCGAGTAGTATAAGGATCAGTTAGGCGGTTGATCACCTCCATCGCCTCATTTATAGGGATGTAGGTGTACAGGGAAACAACATCAAAACTAACAAGGATATCCTCGGGGTCAAGCTTAATTCCCTTGAGCTCCTTAATAAAGGAACTAGAGTCTTTGATGAAGGACTTTGTACGGCCAACTAAGGGCTTAAGTTTGAAGGCAAGGAACTTAGCAAGAAGATAGGTAGGACCACCAATGGTGTTGACAATGGACCTAAGGGGAGCTCCTTCTTTGTGGATCTTAGGAAGCCCATAGATCATAAGAGTTATGGGATTGCTTTCAATGAGCTTATGGTGCAAGTCTCGCACAGATTTATAGGATTTAATGGGAAGTGCCACATTTCTAGAAATCTTTTTTAAGGGGTTTTTGGGAAGCTTCTTATAACTTCCATTGTTATGAAGATGATCCAACATCTTACTGCGGTAATCAACTTTGCTTAGAATGATAGCAGCCCCACCTTTGTCGACTTTCACAACAAAGATATCATTGTTCTGGTTTAAGGATCTAAGGGTTACCAATTCTTCCTTGCTAAGGTTGCTCTTAGGGGGCTTTGCCTTCCTCAAGATTACTGCACAATCCTGCCTGATAGTGTTTTTAATATTATCAGGTAAACCTCTAATCCCGAACTCTATGTCACAAATAATGTCATCCACAGGAATCTTCCTAGGGGCTAAGGCAAAATTTAACCCTTTACTTAAAACACTAAACACAGAAGGGGGGAAGGAGAAACAAGACAAATCGATAACCTTATTATTTATATTATGATTCTTCCTACCCCTAAAATTATCATCTGTAGAACCATCCAACTCATCATCATCATCATCATTATTATTATTATTGTTATTATTATAATTATTATTATTACTAATACTATTATTATTATTGTTATTATTATAATTATAATTATTATTAATTATTATCCTTATAAATTATTATTAAAATTGTTATTATAATTATTATCATAATTAAAGTTGTTGTTATAATCATTAGTATACCCATTGTTGTTTTTATTATAATTCTTATCATTATAGTTATTCGCATTATTATCCTTATAATCATAATTATAATTATTATAATTATTACCATAGTTAAAAATGTTATTATGAAAATTATGGAGGACTGTGTTTTCACATAGGCCAGTTATATTATTGAGCGAAGACAAGTCACCAATATGATGTTCAAACAACTGAGAACCAGATCTATCGACCGGAGCCAAGCCAACATATTTATCAACTGGATTAGAAAAAACCAGCGAGGGAGAACTTGGAGAGGATACCAGTGAACCATCTTCGCACCCTGAGGAAGAGCTGCACCCAACGCTGTCCTCTAGTTTATCTATGGGAGCCCGCAAACTTGCATTACAATATTCCTCACCCATACCACAGAAGGAAGATTCAATATTGTGATTTTTTTTAACTGTAAACAATTTTCACATTTACTACCTCCATTTGGCTACAGTCTAATTTATCTAGTTCTTAGGGTACAACCCTAACATATGATAACTTTCCTAGGCCAACCTCTAGAACACTGAAAAAAACTACCCGTAACTTCTCAAAATGATAAATTACATAATGAAAAAGCTATTCATACAAACATGGACAAACCTGACCCATAACATGCCTAGTCCATAACAGACATTTCGTCAAACATATGGTACACATAAGAGCTATAGGTCATGAATGCACATCTGATCATAAAAGTTTGAAATCCATATGATAATAATTAAGAAGGCTTTATGCCCTCTCCACATAGTTGCAATAACACTTGTTAGTCCATGCATTCATCAATCATTTGTTAGCTTATCAAAACATGTAAAGAGTCATAGATAAAGTACATCATTTAACCAACATATAAGTAGATTGTAGAAAAAATAGAAACCATCGAAAGACAACCATAAGATAACCATCATAATCAACATATATGCTCATAGACCATAATACGAAAATACCTCATATTAACATATGAAAATGTCAACCAAGTCAGGGACTTCCACATACCACCCGACCATAGATTGGGATGGACCAAATCTTTCTTTCACCTCATCACCACCACGCCATATTCCAAGCGTGAATGTGAGATCTCATGGAATAAACCAAGACAAAACCATCCAGGGCTTCCAGAGGCCAAACAACCTCAACCCTCAAACATAGTGGTTCCACCTCTAAGGTCCAGAAATCACTAAGCATAACCATATTAGTTTCTATCCAAGTTGTCTAGGGATCTAAGAACTAGTAACTCAAACCACAGCCTTCCATGGCTCCAGAGCATTTTTCCAACTTGGTCCCAAGGACTAATAACTGAACCCACCAAGGGCTCCAGAAGTTTTTTTCGCAACATAGGTTTCAGGACTAGTAACTCAACCCAATTTGTTCCAGAGCTTCCAAAGCATTTTTTCCAACCCATAACCATAAAGAACATCAACACCAATAAAAAAAAATGTGGGAAAATCCCACAACATAATGGCTATTTGGGAAATGGCAAGGAAAGTCTCAAATCACTATCAAGATAGGAAAGTCTCAAGTAATTGTTAATCCACGCAATCCTCCATGCTAATGACAACCCATAACCACATAATCACATGCAACCCTTAACCAGAAAATCAGAAAATATGTAGGTTTTAACCCTGTACAAAAATTACCTGCATACGAATTCTAAAACGCAAAAAGTAAAAAATGTGAGAGAATGAAGCATAAAACACATATACACAGAGATTCCCCCTTCGATTCCAAAACCAGGACTACTAGTTTGATTTTTCATTATGTTCCTTTCAACGTTACAACACATATGTATATACATGTCGAAGCATCCAATACCATGGGCCGAAAACCATCATGCCCAAAACCATGTGCGAAAACCATGCACAAAACCATAGGTAGGTTCGTCCCACGAAAGAATATAACACAATCCAACATTCTCCCACTTGTTGTTTTCTTTTCACAAGGGGTCACAAGAGAGATTAGTCATTTATCTAGCCCTGTAATGCCCAATGTTTCTCTACACCAAGAAAACTTCTTATAACTCACAAATTTTGTCAATGCATCTACAGTATTCTTCAAAGTGTCCACCTTTACCAACAACACCTTTTTGTCTTCTATCATATCCCTCACAAAGTGATATTGAACATCAATGTGCTTTGCCTTTGAAAGGTAAGCAGGGCTATTTTCCAAGAAAATTGCACTTTGGCTGTCAGAGTCTATCCTTATAGCTCTCTGTACTAACCTCATACTTGAACACAATCTCTGCAACCAAACTGCTTCCTTGCTTGCATGATTGGTTTCCATGTATTTTGCCTTTGTGATTGATAGTGCCACTACAAATTGTTTCTTACTCATCTAATTGACTTCACCTCCAAATCGGTTAAACACATACCCACTTGTAGATCTTCTCTGATCCAGGTCTCCAGCCCAATTTGCATCAAAAAAGCCACGAATATCCAAAACTCTTTCCAATCCCGGTCTTCCTTGGTAGCACAAACCATAAACACTAGTGCCACACAAATACCTGAAAACCTACTTCATTATTGTCTAGTGCTCCTTCTGTGGTTTTTACATAAACCTGCTCAATACTTCCACTCTATGTGCAATGTCTAGTCTAGTACAAACCATTGCATACATCAGGCTACCGACTACACTTGCATATGGAACACAGGACATGTCCTCTTCCTCTTCTTGCATCTTGGGACACTGTTCAGCAGATAACTTTACACCTATAGGAATAGGGACCTTCATCGGTTTACTATCCTGCATATTAAACCTCTACAATATTGTCTCGACATACTTCCTCTGGTTTAACCAAAGCTTCCTCTTTGCCCAATCTCTTTTAGTTTCCATGCCCAAAATATAGTTTGCATCACCAAGATCTTTCATGTCGAAATTGGAGGACAAGTGGGTCTTCAAATCCTGGATAATATCTTTGTCATTTCCAACCAGCGAAATATCATCCACATAAAAGACCAGATAAATAACATGGTCACCAATTAATTTAAAATACACAAAGTGATCTATTTTGCTTCTGGTGAAGCCAAGTCCCTGTATAAATGTATCAAATTTCTGATACCACATCCTTGGTGACTGTTTTAACCCATACAGAGACTTCTTTAACTTGCATACTAGTTCTTTCTTACCCTTCACCACAAAGCTTTTAGGTTTTGTTGGCTACGTGCGGCCTGACCTAGGTTTAGCAGTGAGTTTAGCCAATCAAATCCAGGTACTACTGGCCCTTTCGGCAATAGTCCATGAAGTGCGGACTAAGGTCTCACCTAAAGTAGTATGGGAGGGTGATGGAACTAGGTTTCTGCACCCTAGGGATGTCTTGATGAAGGTTTTGGAGGTTCGCGATCCTAATCTGCACATTGCGCTGCTCCATGCAACCTTCTATTCTTTGCAACCCATGCATAGCTTTGTACTATTTTGATCCAATCCGATCCTTACTACTATATTAGTGCTTAAATTAGTTTGTGCGGATCCAACATTCTTATTACTTGTTCAACTTTCATATTAGCGCACGTACTTGAAAATAATATAAATGCATAAAGAATAACCAGAACATAGAAATATAGATCTACAAGTAGATGCACAATATTCTGAATCAATCTTATCTTTATTAATACTTAAGTTCCATTACAGACCCAACTCCTCCTTGCGGACTCAGCTACAGGGGTTCGCGCACTTAGTTGCAAACTCTACTAGGCCTCTGCACACTCAGCTGCAGAGCCTCTACCTATTACTACAACCCAATACACTTTAGATTCACTTCTCTCTTCTAACCATGCCTTCGCATCTATCTGATACTTGTCCAAACATAAAAACTGACTTTTCACTTAGAGCCTTTCTCTATTTATACAATTCTATGGTCCGCAGACATGGGTAGGCCGACACACTTTACATTAAACTACATAATCTTAGGGTGGACAACCTTAGACTCTCACACTCCACGCCCACATTTCACAGAATCTTTACATTAAACTTGACCAAAATTCGGGCTTCAAGCCCCAAAACATGCTATGGGGGGGATCTGCCACCCAACATGCCCCCAACACAATCATTGTGACTCGTACCGAGTCACTCTGCGTGTGTGGCGATCGGTTTATGAAGTCCACGCAGCAGGTCTCATGCAGCTTGGGTGTCCGTACCACATTCTTTCGTCACCTATTGTATCTGTTGCACACGTGTCTCTAAAATTTTGTGAGCAGGATCACATTTTTGGCCAACCGTATACAGTTCTTGCATCTGTGTCAGCTTCCCTTCAATGGTAGTTGTGATTGTAAATGCTTCATCAATCCATGTTTGGATGCGTACTTTAAGAAGGGCTTCCTTTCGGAGTGTAGCATCTAATCGGTCCTTCAGTGCCCTTGCCTGCTGTAGTCTAGTGAGTCATTGAGTAAGGGAAACCGTCTACATGGTGCCCCAGACACTGTCATACTCCTGCTGCAACTCGCGTGCCTCTGTCTCTAGGCATTGTAGGTTCAAGTATTCCTGTGGGTGCGTAAGTATGGTTAGTGCTTGTTCCAACATCCCGATGCACCCCTATGTCACCTGGCCAATTTGTTCCAACCCCATCTGGATAGCGTAGTTGCACTACTCTATGACTTCCCGGGGTGTGGAGGGCTATGCTTTCAATCGTAGCTCGGTGACTTGTAGGTTTAGCTCCAACTGAACATTTTTCGTTTCCTCCCGGGCCTCGCGGACTCTGGCTGCTAATCTATGGACCTGCTCTACTGTTGGTAGATTTGTTGGCATGGCTAACTCTGGAACGCTCCTGCATGCATCCTCTACTACCTTCTCCAATCTGCTAGCCTAAACCACCAACTCATCCCTCTAGATGCTGAGCTGGTCCATATTGATTCTCTACTCATGCAGGACCTAGATCGCTCAGCCTTCCTGGGCGGGAAGTTCGGCGATGACCCCATCCTATAGCGGGTACAGTATTTCGTGTGGCAGGGTAGCCAAGTTCAGACCGACGCTTGTTGTTAACACCCAGGACGTTCCCTATGACTCCCAAGGGAATACAGCCGGGGTAACCACTAACCAAGCTTTGGAGTATAGGTCCTAACCTACCTATAATCAGAGAGGGCTCTCTCTTTAAGTTTTAGCTCTGTTTTGTGAAGATTTTAGGCTAGTTATAAGTTTCAGTTTTTTGTTTGAGACTTTGGTTGTGAACTGTTGTTGTGAGAAGGGCATGAAATGTGTGAAAGATGCTAGTCCATTGGGCATATGGAGTAAGAAATCTGAGATAGTCCTGGTGCCTGTGATGGAGAAAGTTTTACTGCAAGGCTAGATGGCTATTCTTAATATAATTTCTGATTAGTGAGTGAAATAGTGGGAAATGGAACTACGGACAATGTGAAAACAATTTCAACAACGATTTCTACTTAGTAGCATACATGAATTACTAAATAGCAACTATGAAATATTCAGGGTTTATTGGAGCAGTTAAGAATTCCAGTTAAACAACTGAAGTCATAGAAAACATTTATAGTAAAGACAGATTGAGATCAGGGTGTCTCCATGGACAAATCCTGAGCTATTCTTTTTCTTTCTTCCTAGATTTAGAACAACATATGAGAGATGTGAGTTGAACAAATAATAAAACATTAACAGAGATAGAGAACACTTATTATATTAAGCCATAGCACTAGAATCCTGTAGCATTCAATGGTTCCAAGGCAGCATGCATCAGTAAGACACATTTCCTATAAACTCCAAGCTTTGTTTATATCATTCTTCCATAAATTACAACCGAGTTCTCATTCTTAACAAGAAAACAACCACCCCTGCAAGCTTATGCGAGGGGGAATATATACAAACGGTTTTAATAAATATCTGAACCGCTGAGTCACTTGATAAATTAAATATGCTCACCAACTTTACAAAATAGCAAATAAGGAAGTTATTGCTGCCCTAAATATAAAATAAATAGTCTGTAATTCTGTCAGAAATCTTCTTGACCTTTGGAGGCCACTGAGTCGATTGAGCGTTCTGCATTAATGCTGAATGATGTGTCTTTATGCTTTGTCATGTTGTAGCTTTCTCGGCCCTGTACCTGTAGCTGTCAGTGTTGCTTTTAGTGGCCGAATCTTCCTGCTGAGTTGGCTCATTCCACTCTTCTCCAGTCATAGTGTATGCATCACCTTTTCTAAACATGATGACTTATGTTTTTTGATGACAAAACTTTGATGAAAGCCTGCTATTTACAGCAACAATTGTATCATTCTGGTCCACCACTCCTGTGTAGGCAATTGATGTCTCAAAATTGCATCTAAGGTTTCATCTGCCTCTGTGTATTTGTAGAAGTTTGGAGGCACTTCAAACAAATGTCTGATCTCATTCATAATAAAAAATAAGTTCTCTACTATGTCATAGAGACTTTGCCCAGATGCTGGCCCTGTTACCTCTGCAGTACTTGATCCTTGAGTGATCTGATTGGTGGCAAATGTGTTCACCCTTTTTGCATAATTCTCATGTGATAGTAGTCTCCCTGTGCTATTCAGCAAGCCAGGAAGACCTTTGCCCTGTAATGCTGCAAACTTATCCATGAATCTGTTGACTTCTGTTTGCATGTCCTGGCTTCTTCTATCCAATGTTTGTACCAGGCTTTTCAATGTGAGGACCCTCTTTATCAGCTGGATGGTTTCAGTTTTGTTGGAGATTCTTATTGCTGCCAGCTGAGGACCTGTGCGGTTATTAAGAACGTTGATCATTCTGTTGGCTATCTCAAGCATACTTCCTAGAGATGCCCTTGCTCTATGGACTTCCTTCTGTGATTTGCCTATGAGCTCCATTTGCTCATGGATATTCTCAATATACTGCCACTGATCTGTTATTGATTGGCCAATGTTGGTCCACAAAACTGTCTTGACCTCAGCCACCACTTTGTCAAGGGTGAGCTCTTTCTCCAGCTCCTTTATCTTCTCTTTGAGAGCTTTTATTCTCTCCCTTTTTCAGCTACATTCTGCTTGGATTTGTCATATTTTTCATTTAGCTTAGCTAAATTCTCCTTGGCTTCATTTAGCTCTGTCATCTGGGCTTCTAGGATCTTGATTTCACTCATCAACTTCTGCATATCAAAACTCGGAGCCTGCTTTGAGGTTGGTACTGGTGCTAATGTTGATGGAGCTGTCTGCCCTATGGGAGGAGCAGTAGTCTGTGGGGGCTCCTCAAGGTTTATGATCTCTAGAGGGGGCTGAGAATTTTGACCTCCTTATTTCTGCTGTAGGGCTGCCTGTAGTGCAGCCTCTGTCTCTTCCATCTTCCCTTATGTTTTCACTAGCTGCTTGTGCAGTCCTACTAGCAATGTTGCTACATCCTAGTCCTGTCTTTGCTGCGCAACCTCTTCTATTTGAGGGTGAAGGTTTGTTGAGATTTTAATCATCTTTCTTAGAGCTGCAAGGCCTACATATCTTATTTTCAGTAGCGTTTGTATAACTTTTGGATCCTTTTGGTCATGCCCAAGCTCTATGATTATATCCTCCAACGACCTGATCCTGTTGTCTTTGGCCTGAGAGGATGCCTTCTCCAACTCAAGTTGGGCAGCTGTGTTGTTCAGGCTGTTTTCCAACCTATTTGCCAATAAGGTTTTATCTGCCAGTGTTGAATATACCATCTCACCCGTTTGCTTGTGAAGTTCTATTTGGTCCATAGGGTGGATGTCCTTGGCAAGAACCTCAAGGTTGGTTCTTATATAGTCTACAGCTGACTGTGGCTGTAGTATGGTTGGCATGAAATGACTCATGGTCATTTTCCCTTCTGTTATGTCGTAGGCTGACATAAGCCTCTACTGATTGGTAGGGGCCATCTTAAGCAACTGGTTGTAGATCTGGAGCTTGAGTGGCTCATTTCTCCTTTTAATGTCGATGAATTGTTGCTTGATGCCTGTCTTAGCTCTCCTTTGCTGACTTGAGGAGCTGACCTCTCCTCCAAGGGTTCTTTCTTGTTCCTGCTGAAAGGAACTGGCAGATGCCTCCATGCTCGGTGGGCCCATGCCCAATGATTGCCCAATAGGCATTTCTTCCTCGGAGAGGGGATTCAATCTTTGCCTTTTCTCCCCTTAATTTGTGGATGTGGTGAGGGGAGTCTCCTGCTCTCTATCCCTCTTCTTTCCCTTTTCTTATTTCTTTGGAGTTTGTAGCACTGAGGCCTCCACTGTCTTTTCTTGCCTAGGAGGCACATTCTCTTGAGCCTGTTGCTCAGTGGATATTGGGGCTTCAACTGTTTGTTCTTGCTGTATTGGCTGCCCCTCTTTTTGCCCTTTTTCTTGCTGTTCTACTTGCTTTTCTGCTTGCTGTTCTGCTATACGAGGTGGCTGTTCCTGCTCCATCTAATTCCCTTTATCCTTGCTTGATTCCTGTTGAACAGTTCCGGCTACTTGCTGCTGGGCTGTAGAGGATGAGGCAGCTGCTCCAAGTTGCCTTTGATAGGAAGAGGAAACCTGCCCACAAGTTTCC
>APFE030375225.1:2592-91895 GCA_000404065.3 Pinus taeda | reverse complement strand
CAAATCTGCTTCCTTCCATCCTTCCTCCCTTTTGTTGTATAGAAATGGGCCTAGCTGGTTCCTTACTTTTAGTTGCACCTTCTTGTTTTTACTGTGGAAATGGACAAACTCTGCATTTCCAAACTGCCTAAAATACTCTAAGGCAAAAAGTCTAATAGGGACATATCTTGGCAGCCTATAAGGGTTCAACTCACAGCCATATATTCTGATTACTGTATGGTGTTGGTAAAAGTACCAATCACCAATGTTGTAGGCCTTTGAGAGGTGAAGAATCCTTTGCATCTCATCTATCAATCTGGGAGGGGGGACACCCAATAACAAGGTCATAGCTGGATGGATAAAAAGGTCTATGAATTCATAGTAGGTGTAGGGGTCACGGTCGGGTGACGTCAGCATGACGTCATCGAGTGATGTGGCAGCCTGTGAGTGGTCCACGGGGATTGCATAGGTGGCAGACATGTCGGAGCGCTGGCGAGCGGGGGTGCTGACAGGGCGCCGAGTCGAACTGACGTGGGCGTGACGTAGCAGTGACGTGGGCAGGCTGTAAAGCACAAGCGGTAAGTAGTTTTCTCGGATCGCTCTGGATACGGTCGTAGTATTGTCAGAGGGCGGCCCAAGAAGATATGGGGGTGACGCGTGGCAGAGGCCTGACGTCACCCTCTGACAGTTTCTTGGGCGGTAAAGTTCGGTGATCGGGGCCCATCCGATATGAATGTGGGCCGTCGGATGGGAAAGCCCAGATCCGATGGTTGACGGGTTGATGAGGTGCAAGGACAATACGGAACGCGCGGACGAATAAAATATGATTATTCTTTGAAATGTGTGCCCGGCGGAACATTATAAAAAGTGGGTTTTTATGGTTTTTTTTTGCAAGGTTTATTTACAAAGAGGGTTTAGGTTATTAATCCAAGCAAATCCCGGATTAATCCCAAGATTAATTTTTTCAGCGCTCTTTGGGTCACGCTCAATGTTTTTAGCGTTTGAAAACATTCGAAATGATACATAGAGCTATAATGCTCGGGGAAGGGGATATATAGATATTTTGGGTTTTTTGCCAAATTTACATAGTAATAGGGGGAATAGGGGTTATAAGGAGTTAAATAGTGATAGATTAGTAGTTAATATGAGTGAAAAAAGGTGGATTGAGGGGGTAAAATACTAAGCTGTTATATGAAATCAACTTAGTTTTTAGGAAGTAGATCAAAATGAAAAGAATTTTTACACAAGAAATGTGGCTCTTAAAGAAACAAGAACAAACAAAAGACTTTGACTTCTTTCATGAACATAGGTGGCATAGGGATGTTAGCCATGAATGTGATGGGGGGTAATCTGGAAGTTAGACATGCTTCATTAAGTTGCTGTAAGACTACTGAAAATAGGAAATCTGCACTGGCACCATGTTTTTACCTTTGCTTAGGCCCAGTGAAATGCCATAAACCATGCTTTCTGCAACCCCATCTACCTACCCACTCTATTGCCTAGCATTTTTTTTTTACCCCAAGGAGGGTGCACTTAGATTTGCAAACCCTTTTGTGCCTTTTCTTTTCCTTTGGCTTTTTCTTTTGATTTTCTATCTAAAATACTCTTATTGCTTCCAAGGCCCCAGATTAAGAAGTTGGGAACCTTCATTCTCTACCTATCTACTTTACCTGCCAAGATTGAGCTATTTGGACATATTTCTTTCTCTAATATACAACAAAAATTGAAACATGGCATGGCCCAACTTAGGCTGTTGGATCACCTATTCAGAAGTAGGGCAGCATCAACCAAATGTAAGTATATTTCTTCCACAAGAATATGAGATCTTTGTATCACCAAAGTAGATCATATTGGCACTTCCCCTGCTAATCATGAAAAATGAAACCTATTGGTAGAGGTAGCTAACACCTGTCATGCTGCTCATCACAGCCCGGTCATCCTCATTTGTTGCTACTAACGCACCTTCGAGCAAGATGAAGGTGTTACCCATGCGGGCACACAACGGTTCTTCAACCTCATTGGTTCCTGCTATGACATCCTGTTTCGGGGTGTTGTACCTATAAAACTTGTAGCTACGTGTTGAGCACCCACAACATAGTGCTCTGCTCCATCCGCAATCCCTAGAGCATGTCCTCTATGACTTCCTGAATAATTTTGCTGATATTCAATAGATCACCTTCTATGAGCATGATCGGATTGACAGATGTCTTTGTGGCTTTCCCTTTCTTCCTGGGGGTTATTTTTTCTGGGTTGCGCAGTTGCCTAAGTTATGTTGATGTCATACTGGGGTCCACCTGGTCCTCCTCCCTATCCACTTCCCTGGTCTGCTGCCCCGAGGACCTCTCTTAGCCTTCCTCAGCCTCTCTGGTTGGCGCAATTGTAGTCTTTGCCATCTGTGTTGTTGCTGCTGCATTGGCCGCCTTCTGCTGTGTGGCTGCTGGTGAGTCCTCTTAGCTAGTTGTGCAAGGCGTAGCTTGGTGTCCTTCTTTCATTGTTGCGCTATGATCTTCTCCATTTCTGCCAAGTCCGGGGCACACCACTCTGGAGGCCATGACTCCATCACTACAAAGATTGCATCATCCATTGCAATGAACAGAAGCTTCACCCATGTTTGGGTTGGATCCTTGTGCCCCTGGATATACATGTTATGCATATCTGCCTTGAATTCTACCACACTTTGCGAGCTGTTATGAACTGTAAGGGACAAATGCGGCCTACAATTGATCCATGTTCAGATGCTCACCTCCACAAAGACCTAGAACACCTTTATCTCGCAAATCCTGTTTGCATCATTTCTTGCCCAGAGTGAGGTGTACCTCACAGCTTCGGGTAGGTCACCCTTCGCAGTGGGAAACTAACTGTCTGCTGGTAGTTCCCCTGCAACCAACAGGATGGATAAAAGTAACCACACATAGTGGAAAGCCTTACCCTACTCTTGGGCCCCCCTACAATTCATCAAAATTTTTTCACATAGGAACTGCGCCCAATTGAACTAGACCCCCTTTGCACATTGCTCTGCGAACGTAATCACAAACGCTAGTACTTCGTCGGCGTGACATTTCCTCATTAGCTTGCAGGCCAATCGCTGGGTGGCTACACATACCCCTTGGTCTTTTATACTTGCTATTGCGTACCCTCGCTTCCTCTTTTCTAGTTTATACTTGGCCTTCATAGTGTTTATGATGGCCAAGTCACTACTTTTTCCGACTATGGCTGCAAGGTTGTTTCCTTTTACTGGCAGTCGAGAAATTCAGTGAATTAGATTGGCCGTGATGGGAATCAGCTCTTTTAGCCAGAGATACCCATCATGCACTAGGTACAACAGCTTCCTCATGAAAAAAATGGTGATGCGCGTGCGGTGGTAGTGGGGTATCCATTGTGGATGGAGTAACCCAGACTTCTCCACACCGCACAACCTTTTTTGCTTTATTAACTTCTCTGCGGCCAACTGTGGGAACTTCTCACTGTCCAAAGGTCCCAATATTTGAACTTCATACCCAGTACTCCTCCCAACGATGGACCTTCAAACCTTATATCATTGGGGAGGAGCAGGGTCTAGACCGCACTCTTTGTGGCCTCCAAGTCCTTCAATACCTTAGCTTTCCCCTTCCATGGGGCAATGTAAGGAGGTAACTTCATCATGGAATTCTTTTGGGATAATTCCTCTGCTTCATCATCTTGCGCCTCAATTTGGGCGATCAGGGCGTGAAAGTCTGCCTCCCCCTCTGCTGTTTCAATGGTGATGGCTTTTCCCTTCTCTGCCATTGACAATTTTCCAAACCGTGGGTTTCTTGGGGATACTCGGACTGGCCCCATCATTTGCTTATATTTTTGTGGCCACAGTGTGCGTGGTGATTTTGGAACTTCTGGCACAGCTGCCACCTCTCCATTCTCCTCATGGGCCATATGGGGCTTTGCGGTAACTTCGGTGAACCGCACTCTTATTCTATCAGTTGTCATTGTGTCTATACTTGAGGACGGTAAGAGTACGCAGCTCTCAATTCTCTGTACTTGCTCAGTTCTAAAACAACAAAGTGTTGCCTAAGAGCTGGCCCTGCGGTTTTTATAGTGACCTTTGAATTTGAATTCGACCATTCCCCCCAATTCTGCATCATTAATGCCTTCTTGGCAGCAGATCGTCCCAAATCTCATTCTTAATTCTTGTCTTAATTGCCCACCGCTTGCTCCTTTTTGCTTTAAATTAGACCTCTCGTCATGAATAGTGACACCAACGGTCACCTTCTATCTTACTTGCACAACAACGCAACCCCTTATGTGTGGTCGCTACCCCTGTGATGTCTTGATCCTACGTGCAACCTCCATCTCGTGTATCTCCCATACAAAATCTTTTATAGTCCTGCACTCTCTTTTAACTTCTCGGAGTGTTAAGACTATGCTTCCTACAGATAGTCAGGTGGTCGCACACTGGTGCGAGGCCTCAATTTTCCTACTAGCCCGGGCCGCAGGCACCCTTCAACTACCGTTGTGTCCATCAGTGCGTCATGTTCTTCTTTGTATGGTATGCTCCCCTATTTACTTTGTCTAGTAAGGTGTTGTTGCAGCCATGGTAGTAGGGTCACAAATTCTTCTAATGCAGTAGTATGGCTGGCTAGACCTTGTCCCATCGTGCTTAGTTTCTCGACGCAGCCTGCTTGCGTGACTTCAGTTTCCAATTTGCTGATTTCTTCATCCAATGTCATGATTCTCTTTCTTAGCCGTACCCAATCTTCATCGAGTTCATGAAATTTCAAGTCCCATCGCCAAATGACTTCCTGTAATTGCATAATTCCTTTACCCAGGTCTTCGCGTATTGTTCGAACTGCGGGAGTTGTTGTATGGAGAATATTCTCTTCTCTTATGGTTTTGTCTCTTCGTGTCAATGTTGGGGTTATTTTCGCGCTCCGGTATTTGCTTATGGCCTTGTAGGCCCATCGAACTGCTGGTACATGTAGGTCCCAGTCAGTTCGTCTCGACTGGTGAACTCTGTTCATGATTCCGTATAGCCTCAAGAAAGTAAATAAAATAACAAAGGTTGTCTCAATCTATACCTCATTGAATTTTTTATAACATTATATTGTGAGACATGAGTAAGATATGCAAATTGAACTTCAATCAATGAAATAGTATATTAAATTTTTAATTATTTGTAAACTTTCATTCAACGTGAAACGACATGTACGAAATATTTGAAAATGTACTTTGGTAGTGTATGAGGCTATCAACAATGTTGAAGATAAGACTTCACGAGAAAACCCTAAATATATTAAAGATATATTTCGTTAAGCATATAGTTAAAAAAATTGAAAATATGCTTTTCATATCCAAGTGTAGGGAAGCCCACCCTAGATGCATTGAAGATATATTGCATTGAGCATATAGTTAGAAAAATATGAAAATATGTTATTCATATCCAATTGAACGAAAACCCGTAATGCTTACATACACATGACATTTTCCATTTCCATCTATTGGATTGTAGAAATAATACACATGGAAAAAAATCTAATGGAAATTAAGATCTTGTTTAGGGGAGAGGTTGGTGGTCTGGGTGCAAGCGATATAGACAAATGGCCAAAGCCTGATATAATTTCTTCAATTTCTGACTAAATTCCTCTTTCTTCTTCAACAGGTGTATTAGTCATCCATTGACAACTTCATGAGTTTTTCTCTGATACACTCCAACCTTTGTTATCAATGCTTTAATGCAACAGGCCTGTTTTCCCCTTTCTCGCCCTATAATTCCATCGGAATGATAGAAATAAACTATTGTTCTTGTAAACATAGGAAAATGCATTTTAAAATGCAAAATACATAGACACAGGCCTTTGTTCCAAAAGGAACGAAAATACACAATCGGTGTCGTAATACCACTGTCGTAGCTTATAAATAATCTTCGTGTTAATTCCAAAGAATTACACTATCAGCGCTTCAAAATTCAAATAATTTTGTGTTACGCCAATAACACTATCGACACTTTAATCGGCCCTTCCAACTCTCCTTCCTCCGATGCGATAACACAGTGTTATCAGAGATGGCAATCAACAATTCCACTATTCCAGGTCTTGGCTCCTCCCGCACTGAACTTGTGATGTGATACACCTTGTGGACCCGATAACTTATGCACTCTTCTCTATAGTGTTTTAGGTACAAAATTTCGGGGTTTCGGACTTCGACGGTTCCAAACGAGCTTCCCACACCACTTGCGATTCTCCGATGTGATAACGGTTCAGACTTGATATGGGTATGAACCAAATTCAATAGAATTTTAGGTCCGAAACTCTGCTCCGACAAAGTATTTTCACAATTTCTTGTGTAAAATAGAGTTTTGGCCGTAGAACTCTATACAACAATTAAAGAAGCCAAAACTATCAATATGAAGGAAACAGAGGTTAAGGGCTCCAACCACCACGTTAATTGGAAATTCAAAGGCAAATAATTTTTACAAAACTAAAAAGAAAAGAGTTGAACCAATACACGCACACAATTATCAGTTTAACGGAGGACCATCAATTCAAAGACAGAGAGAGAGTTTTTTTTTTCAAAATCATATTGTCTCTGTCCACCACAGAGAAGTCTCCTTATTTCCTTTAAAACATAATGGATAAAGCCTCTCAGTCCTTACCCTATACAAAAGCATGCCTTTTACATGGAGTGACTTAAAGCAATCATGCATAAAAACTTAATATCGCTTATCCATAAGCGATTATTACAGAATGCTTTTATTCTTAATTCTATCCCTATCTTAAACTAGAAAAGCATGGAAACTACTGGCTAAAGGATCCCACTCCTTTGCCTATAGATTTTTTTGGATTTTTGGAATAAGTTTGAGGATTTTCCCTCCAAGTCTCATGCTCCTACATCAAACTCCTGAGGACAAAATTCTTCATGGGCTCCTATACATGAGTTCATCTACAGAACTACCTAGATTCTATAGCATGTATTCTGTAACCCAAGTAGCTTCAGCAGTTGGCATATCCTTCCATTTTACCAAATATTAGAAGTATTCTTGTCCCCTTGTTTTCTTAAATACCTTCTCGTCAATTTTTTGCTGTGGGTAATTGTTTTACCCAGTCAATCTCTTGGTTCCCTTGATCTTGTGTTGTATCATCTGTAGTTTCACCTTTATACTTGTACAGGTCTGCAACATTAAAAATTGGTGATATTCCAACATCAGGGGGTAACTCAATCTCTTAGGCATTTGCAGAAAATTTTCTCAACACTCTGCATGGTCCAATTTTTTTGAATTTCAATTGTTATACTTCCTCTTTGGAATCCTCTCCTTTATGAGATGTGCTAAAACCAGATCTCCAACTTCAAAGTTCACCTCTCTTCTTTTCATGTCTACTCTGGTATTATACTTGATGTTGCTATCCTACACCTATTGTTTCACTTGAGCATGTATTGCTTGCATTTTTGAAGCAAAATCTTCACCCTCTGCACTTCTCATCTCATATTTTCCCAAGTTTCTTAACTCAAATACTCCTCTTGGATGCATTCAATAAACAATATGGAATGGACTCTGTCCTGTACTCATGTTAGGTGAGTCATTATATGCATATTCAGCTTGTACCAACACTTGATCCCACTACTTTAGTTATTCTATAGTAAGGCTCCTTAAAAGATTGCCTAAAGTTCACAACTTGAGTCTGTCCATCAGTTTGTGGATGATAGGCAGAGCTAAAACTTAATTTAGTTCCCAATTTCTTCCATAGTGTCCTCCAAAAATGTCCAACAAATTTGGAATCCCTGTCTGAGACAATACTCTTAGGCAACCCATGCAATCTTACAACCTCCTTAAAAACAAATTAGTAATGTGAGAAGCATCACTAGTCTTATAACATGGAATAAAGTGTGCCATTTTTGAAAATCTGTCCACTGTAACAAAAATTGAATCATTACCTCTTTGAGTCTTTGGTAAGGCCAAAACAAAATCCATACTTACCATATCCCAAGGCCTATTTGGAATTGGTAATGGAATATACAAATCTATGTTTTGGCTCCTTCCCTTTGCATATTGACAGATTTTACAAGTTCTCACATACTTTTCCACATCAGATCACATTTTTTGTTAGAATAAAATCTGTTTAGCTGCTCATAAGTCTTCTCTACACTAAAATGTCCTGCAAGTCCTCCACTATGTTTTTCTTTGATTAAATTCTCCCTCATTGAAAAGTTTGGTATGCACAGCTGATTTTTCTTAAACAAAAGTCCATATTGTAAGAAGTAATCCAACCGTCTACTCCTATCTGTCAAAACAAAATTTTTACAAGCTTCAGATGCCTCTTTAAAATCTAGATTTGTTTCATACAATTCTTTAAGAAAATCAAAACCCAACACTTGGATTTGACTCTCTTGAAATAATACATTCCTCCTACTTAAGGCATTTGTAACTTTATTTGATTGACCATTTATATGCTTCAACACAAAATGGAAACCTTGAAGATACTCTACCCATTTGGCATGTTTCTGGATAAGCTTTGGCTGCTACATAAAATACTATATTGCATGATTATCTGAGTAAAGTATGAACTCCTTTGACATTAGATAATGCTTCCATTTCTTTAATGACTACACAACTGCATAGAACTCCTTATCATAAGAAGAATACTTCTTTTTGGAATCATTTAGCTATAGGTGTATCTTCCTGACTTAAAACATCTCCAATTGCTTCTCCGCTGGAATCACACTGTTGGCCCTCGATTTTGGTCTTGTTTTTGCATAAGGAAACTTACTAATCCATCTATTTTCCATCCATTTTTCACTTTATCCATCCCATTTTGATGTATTTCATATCCATTCCGGTATTTAATTTTAATTTTTCAAATTCTAAAGTTTTTATGAAAATTTGGTTTCAAGTGCAAAAATTGACAGATTCAAAATTTCTCGTAATAGCTATATGGTTGATATGGTTGCAGGACACTTGGGCACAAATTTGATGCATGGATGGACAGCTTGGGAACTAGGACTAAGCCAGCTATGCTTAGTTCGAACAGAACAAGCTTTATTAGGCCCATTTAGTGCTACTCAATCATAACTAGTCATTCAGAATTCCCATAGAAATAGGGTAGTTTTGAGATTCTATGGCATTGACCATATCTCTTGGGATGGGATTGATGAATTCGACTTAGATAGATGCATATAAGTAGATGTGTTTGTTGAAATGATTATATATCAGTTTGTTTCATAAGACTTCTATTTAAAATCCAAGACTTTGATGGCTTATGTATTGACTTTTTATAATTTCATGCCGAGACACTTTTGGATTGGAGAGCTAATTTGAAGACTTGTTCTATTACTATTTTGCTGTTCAATAATATGGATGTGTGACTGAATTTGAGCTTCTGATATAAATCTTCAAAGTGTGCAAAGTAAGGGTGGAGGGCTCCCATTCCAAGCTAAGTACACTTCTTTATTTAAACTAGTTTTATTTCCTATAATCTGGTTATTGTAGAACTAGTTTCCATGCTTTATTTCAGATTGATTTATGGTTAATGTATGGTGATTGATTTCATTAGATCTTAGTTTATTCATCATTTTAGTAAGTTGGAAAAACAAAGTGTTCAAGTTGAGCACTCTTTCTATTAATTTGGTGAATTGTAACTAGTTTACTTTGATTGCATGCAAGTAGTTTTATTATGCATTTTTGGCATTAAGGTAAATGAATTATGATGAAACATATCAAGTGTCTCTTAAGTTAAGAGCCTTCTTTCATTAATGATTTGTCCATCTTAAGTTATTAGTTTTCAATTTCTGTTCATTAAATAGTAATTGAGGAAGAATTGGTCTTCTTAAGTTAAGAACCATTTCAACTTTCCCTCTTTTAAAAAGAATGAATTGGAATTGTAATATGTATTTATTTAGTTTTTGAAAAGCTTATCTTTCAAAGTTTGAGTACATCTGATATTCACATATAGTGAACTTGCCTCTAAGTATTACCAACCCGGATTGATAAGAAATATTTGTGTTAATTTCTGTAAATAAATTAGCTCAACATTTTGGCGTCGTTGTCGGGGAGGCAAATATCGGCGTAGTCAATAAGAAGATTTCAAACTTTTCTAAAAAAAAAACAAAAACATTAGTTACATCCCTTTTAGTTATGTTTCTTTATGCCTAGATATAGAGATCCTCAAGGTATATTTGTTAAAAACCCCCACAAGTAGAGATAGGATCATCAAAAACACCAGTTACTGGTAATCCAAAAATTGAGGAATTGGAAGAAAAACAAAGAACTAGACAAAGGTTAACTTTAATTGAGAGGAAAACTTTGTTAGCTTGAGAAGAAAAATGAAAATAGCTATCAACCTCAGGAAAACAAAAGGAAACTACTAAAGAAAAACAACCTGTCTTTGCATCTATAAATCAATCTGTCTTTGAACAACCTGAATCTCCAATTAAAATAGAAACAACTAAACCAATGGCAGAAGAGGGACATGGATCTGTTATTCTTACTCCTGAACAACGAATTGAACATGAGAGACAACAAAGAGAATGTAAAAGACAAAGAGAGGAAGAGGCAAAATGAGAAAATGATAGAAAGACAGAAAATGATTGGAAAAGACAAGAAGATGGTGGTGATCGAGAAACTACCTTTGGCTTTCCAACAGTAGATACAAGTGCAATATTAGGAGAAGAGGTGAAATGAAAAATATTCCACCTTCTGTATTGCCAAATTTTTATGAATGTTAACAGAAGATCCTGATGTTTTCATGTTTGAATTTGATATTCTATGTAGAACATATGGATACACTAATGACATACACAAACTTCGTCTTTTTCCTGCTACATTAAAAGCAACAGCTTTAAAATGGTTCATGGGTTTAGTAGAGCAAACAATAGCATCTTGGGATGATATGAGATTAGTCATCCTTAAAAATATCAAGCTTATTGTAGATCTAGGGACTCAAAGGAAGATGTTTTCAGAATGACACAACAAGAAGATGAAAGTTTAGAAGAATACTTAGAAATATTTGCATATAATCTACAAACATCTAAACAACACTCTCTAAATCAGGAAACCATTCGAACAATCTTTCTCAAGGGTGTAAGAGATGAATACCTTGACATTCTGAATGTGATGGGTAAAGGAGATATTTCAAACCTGCCATTTGAAGAAATTGTTGAATTATGTCAAAAATATTCTAGAGGAAGATCAAAAACTAGAAAGAGAGAAGGGACTTCAAAAGCAGCAAAATCAGCAGCAGGAGGGATAACAAGAGCAGAAATAGGAAGCTTATTGGAAAACTTCAAAACTGACCTCCTAAGTACACTGGGAACACAGGTAGATGTTCTAAAGGAAAATAAGAAAAAGGAAGAACAAGAACAAGCTCTAGCAATCTTTTGTTCCAAATGTAGAAAGAAACATCCATTAAGAGAATGTCCTTTGGATAGTATTCAAGTATGTGGTCTTTGTACAGAGAATCATTCAACGAAAAACTGTCTAAGACTGAAAGAATTGCAAATGAACTCAATGGAAGAAGTGCAGGGAATAGAAGGTTTCTATTATGTGGCACCACAAAGACCATGGCAACCTAGGTTGCCTCAACAAAATCCGCAACAATTCCCTCAACAAAACTACCCCTATCCGCCTCAAAATCCTTGGAATCCTCCAATGCCATAGCAAGCTTGGCCTCCACAACAATATCCACACCAACCTGCACAAGGATGGAGAGGATATGGTTATGGAAACCAGCCACCTCAACAGTATCAACAACAATACCAGCAACAATATCAACAGCCATTTCCATATCCACAATATCCACAGTCCATGCCATTTCCACAACAAAATTCTGCATATTCACAATCCATGCCATTTCTGCAACAGAATCCTCCACCATTGTTGACACAACCACAATAGTTATAGTTACCCTCAAACCAACCTAGACCAACTCAATGACCAGCCCAACTAGTGGCAAATCCGAACAATAAAGTGGATAAGTTTTCATACACTGTAGAGGAAGCAACATATTTTCCAACATATTCTATTCTTCCTATAAATGATGTCCATTTAAGGTCTGGAAAAGTGCTTACAATGGATTCTCCTCCAATCATAGAAGAGCCAATTGAACAAGGGGAACCACCTGAAACATCACAATCTGAAACACAAATTCAGAAAGGAAAAACCATTATAAATCAAACACCACCTTATCCTGAGAGGTTAGTAGAGCAACAAAAAGAAATGACCCTTCTTGAATTTGATATTTTAGATGAATTGAAAAATTCTTATGTAAAAATTCCTTTATTGAAGGCAATTAAGGAGATACCAATATATGGTAAAACAATAAAGGAATTATGCATTCAGAAAACTGGTAAAAAAAAGAAGGATCCTACTACAATCCAAGTCATTGGAAAATTAGCAAGCCTCATGTCAACACAAACCATTGTAGAGAAATATATTGATCCTGGTATCCCTATGGTTACTATCTCAATAAATAATTTCTCAGTACCAAATACATTAATAGACTTGGAAGCAGCTATAAATGTAATGACTATGGAGACAATGAAAAATCTGCATTTAAACAACATTAGATCAACTTCTACAATTCTAGAATTAGCAGATAGATCTAAAGTTGTCCCAGAAGGAATACTAGAAGATGTCATAGTCTCTTTGGATTCATGGGAGTATCTTGTTGAGTTCCTTATATTGCAACCAAAAACAAATTTGGGAGGACATCCTCTAATCTTAGGCAGACCATGGCTAGCCATAGCTGATGCCTTTATAGGATGCAGATGAGGAAGCATGATTATTTCACATGGAGATGAAAGAAAACACATTGCTCTTTATTCACCTGCACAATCATCTTCTTTAGAATCAATACTTGAAACTCAAGAACAACAACAAACTAAATCAGTTTTAAGTATAAATCAATTATTTGACCTTAGAGAAGAGGAAGAGAATGAAGATTTAATGGATCTTTTCATCTCAGAACCAAACATTTCAGAGCAGCTTAGAGAGGTTCAATATGAAGCTGCAAGTAATCTTTTGAATCAATGATTTCAAGAAACTTGTACTGTTCAATCTTTGCAAAATTCTTTTATAGACATCTTTCCTGTAAACACAATCTCCAATCCAACAACAAAAACAATTGAGATATATCCTGGAAAACATTTGAACATTGGAAACCAGTTGCAATCATCACAAGAACAAGAGGTAATTGCATTATTACAAAAATATTCAAAAGCTTTTGCCTGGGATTATACTGACATGCAAGGAATCCATCCCAACACATGTATCCATCACATCTATACAGATGATCAAATCAAACCAGTAAGGCAACCTCAAAGACGAATGAATCCCATGATGAAAGAAATAGTGAAAGAAGAACTGAAAAAGTTACTTAAAGTTGAGTTCATCTATCCTATTTCAGATAGTCAATGGGTTTCTCCATTGGTAATAGTACCAAAGAAAAATGGAAAGTGAAGGGTATGTGTAGACTATCAAGAATTAAACAAAGCCACATTAAAAGATCATTTTCCGCTACCATTCATTGACCAGGTTCTAGACTCATTAGCTGGAAAGAAATTTTTCTCCTTCCTGGATGGGTTTAGTGGGTACAATCAGATTAGAATAGCAGCAGAAGACCAAGACAAAACAACATTCACTTGCCCTTGGGGAACCTATGCATATAATGTCTTACCATTTGGTTTATGCAATGCACCTGCAACTTTCCAAAGAGCAGTGCTTGCAATATTTGTTGATCTAATCCACGAATGTGTAGAGGTTTATATGGATGACTTCACAGTTTATGGAAACACATATAATGATTGCCTCAACAATCTTGAGAAAGTTTTGAAACGATGTATAGAAACAAATTTGTCATTGAGCAATGAAAAATGCTATATGATGTTAACAGAAGGCATAGTTTTGAGACACCATATTTCCGCTTCAGGAATTAAGGTGGATCTAGCAAAAATCCAAGTCCTCGTTAACTTAATGCCACCTACAACAAAAAAAGAGGTAAGAAGTTTCTTGGGTTATGCAGGCTACTATAGACGATTCATTGAAAACTTTAGTAAAATAGCCCAACCTCTGTTCAAACTATTAGCAAGAGATGTTGAATTTCAATGGACAAATCACTGTCAAAATGCATTTCAAATATTAAAAGAAAAACTATCAGTTGCACCCATTCTCCATGGGCCAAACTGGTCTTTGCCATTTCATATTTCAACTGATGCATCTGATACCGAGATAGGTGCCTCACTTGGGAAGAAAGAGAATCTATTCAATTATGCAATATACTTCATAAGCAAAAACTTAACACCTGCAGAGTTGAACTATACAGTCAGAAAAATAAATGTTAGCTGTAGTACATGCAGTAAATAAATTCAGGCACTATATAACAAGATACCGAGTTTTTGTTCATACAGATCATTCAACAATAAAATATTTGATGAATAAACCTATCACCAATGGGAGAATAACAAGATGGTTTCTGTTAATGCAAGAATTTAACATTACAATACAAGACCGGCCAGGCAAAGAAAATCAAGTGGCTGACTTTCTGTCCCGCATACATTCACCCAACGATCCAAATCCAGTTGTAGACAACTTTCCAAACGAACACCTGTTTGCAATAGCAGTAAAAACACCATGGTTTGCAGACATAGCAAATTATTTATCTTCTGGAAAATTTCCAACACAATTCTCCAAGAAACAAAAACAGAAAATTGTTAGAGAAAGCTCTAGATATAGTTGGGTAAATGGTGATTTGTTTTATACTGGTTCAGATTTGATAATTAGAAAATGTGTAAGAGAAGATGAAATATTAGACATCCTGAAAGCATGTCATGATGAACCATGTGGTGGTCATTTTGCAGACAAACGAACTGCCTACAAGGTGTTGCAATTAGGCTACTACTGGCCAGCAATCTTCAAAGAATCCAAGGCATATGTCAAGCAATGTGACAGTTTCCAAAGAACAGGAAGACCAATAGTATCAGATGAGATGCCACTCAAACCACAAGTTCTAATAGAACCATTTGAGCAATGGGCTCTAGATTTTGTCGGACCTATCAATCCACCATCAAATGGAAAGAGGTATATCTTAGTATGTGTTAACACTCAGGTTGTCCCTTGGCTCCTTAAGGGATACAACCGAGGTAACCACTAACCAATCTTTGGACTGCAGGTTCTAGCCCACCTGCAATCAGAGAGGGCTCTCTCTTTATGATTTAGCTTTGTTGATGAGTATTTTAGGCTACTTATTGGACTCATGGTTTTTGTTTGTGTTTGGGTGGAAGTAAAATGCTTTCAAGCAGAGAGGCAATTCATGAAGTGATAAGTTTCAAACCATTGGGCATGGAGTCATGGATCAGGATTTTCGGCGTGTTTATTGGTCACAAGAGGAATATGGAGCAGGATAGCTATACACAAAACAACTTTCAAACTAAAAGATGAATGAAATGTAAGGAATGAGAGGCACTTAAGAATCTCTCACTTAGCTTAACAGAGGGAAGGGATGATCTCTATCTAGGGGCAATGAAGAATCCCTGAATAACTGTCATGCGTGGTAAGGTTAGGGAAAACGTAAGCCATATGGAATTCATATTTATGCCTAAACAGATGAAAACATAAAGAAACAATAGAAATTGAGCATAGAGTGTAATCAAACAAATTCTAAGCTAATCTTCTCTTCTGCTGTTTAGATGGTAACTTATGAATGGAAAACAGAGGTAGGAAGCACTTATTGAGTTATGCGACAGCACAATAATTCCATAATCACTCTTCAACCGTTAAACACAGTGAACAATCCATTCTCCAAATCTCATAAGTAGTCTTTGATTATAGAAACTATCAGTTATTACAGTGCGAGTCTCTCCTGGAGCAAAATCAGCTAAGGATAGCTTGTCAACCAACCAACACTTAATGTAGTCTTCAGGGCTGTCTTTATAGTGCAAATATCTCAACATATTTATTACAACCGACCTAAAACAGGTCTGCGAAAAAAGCTTTCTAAACCTAAAACTGTGCTAAAATTAAATGTAGGTAAATATCTATTGAACCGTGTTAGAGGTAGCTGGATCAAAATGAGTGTAATGTGGCCCTTGGTGGTTCGATGCAGTACTACTAGAATAACTACGCTTTGGGATTTGCAGTTCTGATCTTGTGTGAGTTAAATGTGCAATAAACGTGATTTGAGAGCCTTAAGCGGCTTCGCCCTTTTCTTTGACTTTGCTGGAAGGTGTTTAATTTTCACCTGCTTTGGGCTGCTGCTAAAATCTTTGCTGATACTCTTCGCCACAACACTGATACTCTTCGGCATTATCTTGGGCTTTATCTTTCCTCTGGTACTCTTTGGCGATTGGATTGAAACACTATCTGCCACTCCCTGATTCATTATGACATTTGAATTTGGCTTCCTTCTGCTTCTGTTTTGATAAAAACTTCAAAATCAGCTCTTTTTCGGCGCAAAACGGCTAAGGAATCAAAATATTCCATAAAGATTATCCATTTTGGCCTATTTCCCATAGCGATGCGCAATTATCACCAAGGCGCTAATCGCGCATCAGAAACTGCCTCTGTTTCTGAATCTGGGCTTCTTAAGCTGCGATTTCGCCTTTGCGCCCTTTCTCTGGCGGGTGACGTGAGCAGTGAGTCCTGGTACGGTAAGTGACGTGGCAGGGTGATGTGGTGCTTGCGTGGCATGATATTTCTTTCGTTATTGAGATGTGATATACTCTCTATGATGCGATAGCGATATCACATCGGCAAAAAGGGAATGCGGCATGTATTTGGGGAGATGGATCTAGCGATCGCCGACTTGCGATATCGCATCGACGGAAAGGGGAAGGGGCATATATATTTGACATATAACATTACGATGTTGCCGACTTGCGATATCGCATCGGCGAAGCACTTCATCGGGGAGAACTCTAATCGGGCAATATTGGCATTGAGATCTCCGACTGCGATATCGCATCGGAGGAGGTCGAAAGGGCAGAAGAAGTGTGTGTGTGCTTTTAAATAGTATTTGAGGCCTCGGAAGGGGTCCGATGACCTAAAACAAAAGGACTTTCATGCTTTGGAAGGAGTCTATTGCATGAGATGATGGTTTGAAGGCACAACATGAGGGTTCTTGCCAAGTTTCAGTTAAACTGAGCAATTCCCGGGGGTACTTACGGTTATTTTCAACCAGGGGGAGGGGATATATACATAAGGGAGTTATTAACATAGTTTTAGTAAGGGGAATAGGAAATAAATAGGGAGCTACATAGTACAGTTAGTAGTTAATATGACAAGTGATAAGAAAGCGCTAAGTATGTAAACCTTAAGCTATTAGGGGAAAAGTGGCCCATAAAAGGAAATGACCATTCCTTGAGCAAAACAGATCTTTACTAAGGCAATTGACATGGGAAATGATGAGACTAAGAGATATCAAGCAGATCTTGACCTCTTTGGGGAAGTTAGTGAATGATTTGAGGGGATAAGAAGGAGGGGGAAGTTAGTCATGCCTTGCTTGAGCTTTCCGTATGAAACTGTCTAATGATTGTGACCTGAATAGATATAACACTTGAAAACATGAACTTGATCACCAATCAATGTTCTGCAACCTCAAAACTACCTACCCAGCCTACTTGCCTAACATTTTTTCTTCTTTTGGATTGGGTTCACTTGAGCTAGCAAACCCAACATTTTAACTTTTTCTTTTCTGTTTTCCTATTTGCAAACTACCCTTATCTCTTCCAAGGGCCCAGATTAAGCAGTTGGGCTCCTTAATTCTCTACTTGCCTAAGGATCTGCCATGATTAAGCTGTTTGGACAGATATTCATTCTCTATATTATAAAACAAGAAATTGAAATCTAGGGAGACCAAGATTAAGCTGTTTGGACTTCCCTTTAACTGAAAATTCTCCAAAAATGGAATAACTTATCAAAATTGGAGCACAGCAATGAAACTTGAACTGACCCTCTCTCTTGGCATCCATTCTTTGGCCTCTGTAGCAAATATGGAACACTACAGCATGCTAAGTATGACATATTTGGCATGTAAAAAAGTCAATCATGAAATATGAGTAACCTGCTATAGCAAGAGGCTAACAGTGGCTCCACTTGGGGATGGCTTTTCCTTGTGAACAACCAAGAACAACAGGTCAGACTGTCTGGATCTTCTATTGTTGCTGTAAATTAAAATCTCTCAGTGTTGACTGTCAAATAAATGAAATCCTTGAAATGAGAGAAACCTTTTCCCTCGACTGAAATATTTGTGACCTATGTAGCACCACCTGCTTTCTTCTGCGTGCTCTATCACCTGAATTGTTATATATAAACGTAAAAATAAAGAACTGATATATACTTATTTATGTACAGAAATAATCCCGCTTGGTTTTGTCAATCAAAAGGGATCATGGTAATGTTCCAACATTCGGCCATTGACAAGGCCTTCTTCAACTGTGCTATCATCTACAGATTTGAGAAAATAGGTGTTATTGCCTTGCACGGCGCTGATGATGAAAGGACCTTTCCAAAGAAAATCGAATTTTCCATGTTTCCCTTTGTCCTCTCTCCATGAATCCCACCTTAGAACTTTGTTTCCTATGAAGAAATCTTCAGCTTTTGTTCTTTTATCAAACATCTTCTTCATCTTCTCTTGTAGAACCTAGGTTCTATGATATACTTCTTCCCTTGTTTGTTGTAAGTGGATTGTTTGATTGATCCTTCTCTGGATGTCATTAGGTTTTGCCTGTATTTCTTGTAGCAATTTGATCACAGGGATCCTGAGAGATGAAGGGAAACAACTTCCAGACCATATACCAATTCATATGGACTTGTACCAATAGATCTTTTGGTGGTCAATCTATCTGCCCACAGTTCATTTACTAGCTTTTTATGCCAATTCTTTTTGTTCTCCTCCAAGATCTTTTTTATGATATTGATGAAGCTTTTGTTGGAGGACTCAGCTAGGTCATTGCCTTGAGGGTAATAGGCTATGGAATGACCTAGGGTAATATGATATTTGTGACAAAAATTGATCATTCTTTTGGATTTAAAAGCGGCTGCATTATCTGTGATGATCTTTTCTGGGCAGCCAAATCTGGACAAGATATTGGTTTCTAGGAATTGCATAACAATGGAGTCATTTGCTTGCCTACAAGGTATTGCTTCTATCCACTTAGTAAAATAATATGTAGCTGTCAAAATCCATCTATGCTGGCCAGAGGATGAAGGGTGAATTTCCCCAATGAAGTCTAAACCCCACTGTTGAAATGGTTTTTCAGTTGAAATAGGCTTGAGGGGTAAGGGCAGCAACGTTTTCTTTCCTTCAAATATTTGGCATTTATGACATGACATTACAAACTTTTTTACATCAGCAAACAGGGAGGGCCAATAAAATCCAGCCCTTAGGATTTTATCAGCTGTCGATTTCCAGTATAAGTGTCCTCTGCAATCTCCTGCATGAAATACTTCAAGAACTTTATCAGTTTCATTTGAAGTTAGGCAATTAAGCAAAATACCTTCATGATTTTTCCAAAATAATACATTATCTATGATGCAAAACTTGGAAACTTTCATTTTCAAAAATCTTTTTTTGGTTCTGGATAACCCTGGAGGAGCTTGCAGGTTTAACAATACAAAACATATGTCAGTATACCAAGGTGATTGTAAGAAGGCTTGATTGATCTGTGGAGTCGCCATCTCCTGTTCGTTATCCAGTTCATTGATGTCAAGGGCCTGGAAATTGGTTTCAGTCATTAATTTTGCTAGCCCTTGTCCTTTTATGAATTTTGTTGGCTTTATCTCTATGTCGTATTCCAAAATGTTGGCTATCCATTTTCCCCTTTTACCTTCAATTCCCTCTTGCGTTAAAATGTCTTTGACCACTGCGTTGGGAATATAGGCAATTATGTGAGAGTATAAGATATAAACTCTGAAACCCTTTATGGCCTTAACGAGGGAATATGCTTGCTTTTCCGTGATCTGATATTTAAGTGGGGCATCTCTAAGGGCTCTGCTGAAAAAAGCAATGGGTTTATCACATTCCGAGTCATCTTTTTGTAATAAGACAACAGCAATTGTATGTTCAGATGCAAAGGAAAAGATTATAAAATCTCTATCAAATCTAGGACCTGTAAGAATAGGTGTTCTTGTCAAAGAAGTTTTGATTTCCTCAAAGGCCTGCTTGGCTTCTATTGTCCACTTGATTTTGGCATCCTTCCTGAGCATATTATTCAACAATCTTATTAGTTCGGCCAAGTTAGGAATGAATCTTCTTAGGAAATTGATCTTTCCTAGAAACGCGTGTAACTCTTTGACATTTCTTGGATGAGGGACTTGCAGGATAGCTTGAATCCTGTCAGGGTCAATTCTTATACCATCTTTTGAAATTTTATGACCCAGGAGTTTGCCTTCTTCTAGGCCAAATAGTGATTTCTTTGGGTTCAAAGATATGCCATACTTTCTGCAAATTAAGAACACTTGTCTCAGATGTTTTAAATGTTCTTGGTCTGATTTTGAGAAAGCAGTGAGGTCATCAAGGTATATGACTAAGAAGTCATGAATTTCTTTAGCAAAGGCTATGTCCATTGCCCTCTGAAATGTGGCTCCTGCATTCTTGAGTCCAAAAGGCATCTTGACATATTTAAAGGTTCCCCAAGGTGTAGTAAAAGCTGTTTTATCTTGATCATCTGGGTGAACCAAAATTTGATTGAATCCTGAGAAACCATCCAAAAGTGAAATCCTCGAGGCTCCCACTACCCTCTGTAAGATGTGATCCATTTTTGGTAAGGGGTAGTGGTCTTTGAGGGAGACTTGGTTCAGATTTCTCAGGTCAACAAAAAGTCTTATCTCCCCGGTTTTCTTTCTTGTGGGTACGAGGTTTGATATCCATTCAGAAAATCTTATAGGTGCAATAATTCCGGCCTCGTACATTCGTTTCACTTCTTTTTCAATTAGGGAGAGAAGGACAGGATTTACCCTTCTCAATTTTTGTTTAAAGGGTTTCTGGTTTTCTTTCAAGGATATAATATGTTGGATGACTGAAGTGTCATAGGATTTGAGGTCCTCATAAATCCAGGCAAACACATCTTGAAACTCTTTAAAGAGTTCAATGTATTCTAATTTCCTTTTAGGAGGTCATGTTCTGGAAAGCTTTATCATCTTGGGATCTTCAGTAGTCCCAATGTTACGCTCCTCAATTTCTGCATTCAGGGGTTGCATTTTTGGCTTCCGGGAAATGTCATTTGAGTCAAAAATGTCTTCTAAAGGAGTTAGGCCTGTGGGCAGGAAGTTATCCTTTAGTTCAATCACTTCAGCTTCTCCCTCAATGATTTCACTAAAGTCTGCTTGTTTTAGCTTCTGTAAATTGGCACTGTCGAAGGTTGTTGGATGCAATATGACGTTTGCTGTTTCAGCTGATATATTGGTTTTCACCTTATCAGTTTGCGGCTGATTGTTCGTAATGCTTATGTCTATGTTTATGTTTGAGAATTCTTGTTCCATAGTCAAAAAATTATTTATCAGCATGTCATCTTCAAACACCTGCCATTTTTTTATATTGTTTGGGACAGCAGGTCTGTGCCTGATCTCAGCAGTGAAGTGATGGTTAGGCTCAAAAGGAAGTTTGCAGGTGCTGGAAAAAGTTGCCAAACTATGTGCGTGTAAGTTGTGGTTTCTAGATATTTTGGTGAGCTGAAATTCTAGGAAGCTGTTGAGTAACTCAGTTGCTGCTACCCTGTAAGATCTTAGCCTTAGGTCATTGGTAACAAAGTTTCCCTTTATCTGTTGTATAATTAAATTTGAGTCTCATGAAATGGAAACTTTGGTTACTCCGAGATTCTTAAGCAGTTTGAGACCTAACAAAAGGGCTTCATATTCGGCCACGTTGTTTGTACATCTAAAATTGAGCCTATACGCATGACCTTGAGCATGGTCATTTTGTGTGTTGTGTATCCAAATACCTGCCCATGCTCCTAGCTTGTTTACTGACCCATCAAATTCTAAATACCACAAGATTTCCTGATCAATGCTTCTTTCAATGGGTTTACTAGTTTGTTCAGTGGGCAAGTCTAGCTTTTGTAATTCATGTGATATATTAGGTAGTTTTGTTCTGTTAATCACATCAATGATGCCTTGATCTTGGGCACCAGACTGTTCGTTTATGGTTTTTGTTTCTGTTGTTTTTAGGAGCTCGACCTCCGTTTTGGGACATATATCATCATTGTATAAGATAAACGAGTCCATGTCCGAATGAATGGAATAGATTGGGAAGTTTTGGGGCTTCTCTTGACTGCTGACCACATATTTCATCAATGTCTCTCGGTATAATCTCTTTGGCTAGCCAAAGACTGAAATCGTGGCGTATGACAGACCTAGCTGCAAAGATCCTTGGAGTTTGGCACCCCAAGATCTAGATAAAAGCATACCGTATTTGGGTGGAATGTCTGCTACCACCACATCCATCAAAATTGTTTTAGCTGGATATTGTACTAAGGACACGCAAAGGTCCTTAATAAGGCCTAGACATCTTACCTGGCTGGAATCAAATGAGAACAAATCTTTATAGGGCCTTGTGATGTCAAGATCAAGTCTTTCCATTACTGACTTGGGCATTAGATTATGGGAGGCACCGGAGTCAAACATGGCATTGTGTAGCACTTTATTATGAATGTTTAAGCTCACATAAAATGGAGGGACACCTCCATTCACTGATTTGCCATCGACTTCAGGGCCGAAAATCAGTTCTGGCTGGTCATCCAGAATATTGACCGCATCTCTATTCTCTGGTACTTGCAATGACCTATTGATTTGTTGTCTAAAGACCTCATGTTTGGCCAGTTCAGAAAGAGGAAAGGCTATTTTAAGCTTGCCAATTTCTGTTTCTAAGTTGAAAGGTCTTCCCATTTGAACTTTAGTATTTTGAGCAGCAAGTTTTTCCTTTTTTGCTGAGTTTTGGGTGACCTTCTCCTGACCAGGTATATTGTTATGGGGTATATCTGCGTTGTGATTGTTTTCTGGGGGTTTGTTCAAAAGTTCTGTTGAAAGGAGGGGTGTAGATGAGGGATTTGTTGAAGGTTGTACATCGGATACATCTTCCACTATGACTTCCCTTTGGAGTCTTTTATCTGAGGATTCTGTTGAGACAGCTTTATCGATGGGTTTCTTGGGCAGTTTGGCATGTGTTGGTTTGGTAGGTTCAGTCACATCTATGGTTCTGCTTCTTAATTTATACTGTTTATGTACCTCATAGATTGTTGTGTCATACCCTTCTCTGAAATCAAATGACTCACCCGATTTTGTTTGGAATCGTTTGCATTCTTGGGCTTGATGGTCATCTTGTGATAAGAACACTTGCTTTTCACTATCCAGACCCATTAGATTGATGTGGGGATCTTCCATTTTCTCATTAGAGGTCGAAGCCTCAGCATAGTTCTCTTGAAATGGAGGTCTGATATTCTGATCAGAATCAGTCCTCCCAGCATTTGGGTTTTTTCTAAAATTGGGATTCCTAGTAGTGTTGCTTGTTTGTCCTTCCCAAGAGGATTTCCTTTCAATGGTTTCAACTCTATCTCCTAACCTACTCATACCTTTGAGGATTGCATCTAGTTTTTCCTCGAAAGCTGAAGGTTCCTCTTTAAATGTTGTTCTTCTCTTAGTTCTAGCTCTGTTCCTTTTAGCAATCAGGTTTGCTTCCACACTGACAGCTACGTTCTACATGTCTGCTAGACTAGGAGGTGCTCTTTCTCTTAACTGATATGCCATGTCTGAATCAAAACCATCGAGGAATTTGATCAGGGCCAAGTCAGGTGGGGGCCTAAGGTTCTGAGGAATGGAGTTGTAGGTGTTGTTAAATCTAGCACAATAATCTTGGACTGTTTCTTGCAGACCCCGCTTTAGATTATCATATTCAGTTAGGATGTGTAAAGGGTCTTTCTTCTTTTCCCATCTGTTTAAGAAACTTAGGTATAAGGCCTCGGGATCGACGATAGAATGGGCAGCTAATGACCTAAACCAGGTCCTTACATCACCAGTTAGACTTTGGACAAAAATTTTCATTCTTACATCATCGTCATCAATTTCATAGTTCTCGAAATAGTCCTGCATTTTCTTGGTATGTTGTTGGGTTGTATAAGAACCAGTTCCATCAAAGTAAGAGATCTTGCTTTGATAATCTTGGGGCATAGCCGCCAGATTTGCAGGGAGGATTAAAGGAGCATACCTGTTAGCCATGTTAACAGGGGTAAGGGGAACAACAGGGATATGTGGAACAAGTGGAACGACTGGGATGTGTGGAACAGTAGTGGTAGTATTTGTAGTGAATGGAGGAGTGGAAGAAGTGCCTAGAGAAGTGGATGTGGAACAAGGGGAAGTTGGGGTTGAACCAAATAGGACCTTGATAGGGGTTGGAACGCAGCTTGGCTGGACTGTTTCCTGACTTAAAGCAGTAGGGTCTTCTCGCTGCTCTTGTTTTCTAATGATCTTAGAAATCAAGTTCGGATTTTCAAAAGCAGTCGGGCGATTGGGGTCTGGATTTGACCTTGTATAGCGTGGATTTCTCTTGGGAGCCAGCTTCTGGTTTGTTTGAAAGTGTATTTGAAAGATTATCTGAGGATACTCCCCAGCGGAGTCACCATTTATGTTAACACTCAGGTTGTCCCTTGGCTCCTTAAGGGATACGGCCGAGGTAACCACTAACCAATCTTTGGATTGCAGGTTCTAGCCCACCTGCAATCAGAGAGGGCTCTCTCTTTATGATTTAGCTTTGTTGATGAGTATTTTAGGCTAGTTATTGGGTTCAGGGTTTTTGTTTGTGTTTGGGTGGAAGGAAAATGCTTTCAAGCAGAGAGGCAATTCATGAAGTGATAAGTTTCAAACCATTGGGCATGGAGTCATGGATCAGGATTGTCGGCGTGTTTATTGGTCACAAGAGGAATATGGAGCAGGATAGCTGTACACAAAACAACTTTCAAACTAAAAGATGAATGAAATGTAAGGAATGAGAGGCACTTAAGAATCTCTCACTCAGCTTAATAGAGGGAAGGGATGATCTCTATCTAGGGGCAATGAAGAATCCCTGGATAACTGTCATGCGTGATAAGGTTAGGGCAAACATGAGCCATATGGAATTCATATTTATGCCTAAACAAATGAAAACATAAAGAAACAACAGAAATTGAGCATATAGTGTAATCAAACAAATTCTAAGCTAATCTTCTTTTCTGTTGTTTAGATGGTAACTTATGAATGGAAAATAGAGGTAGGAAGCACTTATTGAGTTATGCGACAGCACAATAATTCCATAATCACTCTTCAACCGTTAAACACAGTGAACAATCCATTCTCCAAAGCTCATAAGCAGTCTTTGATTATAGAAACTATCAGTTATTACAGTGCGAGTCTCTCCTGGAGCAAAATCAGCTAAGGATAGCTTGTCAACCAACCAACCCTTAATACAGTCTTCAGGGTTGTTTTTATAGTGCAAATATCTCAAAATATTTATTACAACCGACCTAAAACAGGTCTGTGAAAAAATCTTTCTAAACCTAAAACTGTGCTAAAATTAAATGTAGGTAAATATCTATTGAACCGTGTCAGACGTAGCTAGATCAAAATGAGTGTAATGTGGCCCTTGGTGGCTCGATGCAGTACTAATGGAATAACTGCGCTTTGGGATTTGCAGTTCTGATCTTGTGTGAGTTAAATGTGCAATAAACGTGATTTGAGAGCCTTGAGCGGCTTCACCCTTTTCTTTGACTTTGCTGGAAGGTGTTTAATTTTCACCTGCTTTGGGCCGCTGCTAAAATCTTCGGTGATACTCTTCGCTGCAACACTGATACTCTTCGACATTACCTTGGGCTTTATCTTTCCTCTGGTACTCTCTGGCGATTGGATTGAAACACTATCTGCCACTCCCTGATTCATTATGACATTTGAATTTGGCTTCCTTTTGCTTCTGTTTTGATAAAAACTTCAAAATCGGCTCTTTTCGGCGCAAAACGGCTAAGGAATCAAACGATTCCCTAAAGATTCTCCATTTTGGCCTATTTCCCTTAGCGATGCGCGGTTAGCGCCAAGGCGCTAATCGCGCATCAGAAACTGCCTTTGTTTCTGAATATGGGCTTCTTAAGTTGCGATTTCGCCTTCCTGCCCTTTCTCTGGCGGGTGACGTCAGCAGTGAGTCTTGGTACGGTAAGTGACGTGGCAGGGTGATGTGGTTCTTGCGTGGCATGATATTTCTTTTGTTATTGCGATGCGATATACTCTCTATGATGCGATAACGATATTGCATCGGCAAAAAGGGAATGCGGCATGTATTTGGGGAGATGGATCTAGCGATCGCCGACTTGCGATATCGCATCGGCGGAAAGGGGAAGGGGCATATATATGTGACATATAACATTGTGATATTGCCGACTTGCGATATCGCATCGATGGAGCACTTTATCGGGGAGAACTCTAATCGGGCAATATTGGCATTAAGATCTCCGACTGCGATATCGCATCAGAGGAGGTCAAAAGGGCGGAAGAAGTGTGTGTGTGCTTTTAAAGAGTATTTGAGGCCTCAGAAGGGGTCCGATGACCTAAAACAAAAGGACTTTCATGCCTTGGAAGGAATCTATTGCATGAGATGATGGTTTGAAGGGGCAGCATGAGGGTTCTTGCCAAGTTTCAGTTAAACTGAGCAATTCCCGAGGGTACTTACGGTTATTTTCAACCAGGGGGAGGGGATATATACATAAGGGAGTTATTAACATAGTTTTAGTAAGGGGAATAGGAAATAGATAGAGAACTACATAGTACAGTTAGTAGTTAATATGACAAGTGATAAGAAAGCGCTAAGTATGTAAACCTTAGGCTATTAGGGGAAAAGTGGCCCATAAAAGGAAATGACCATTCCTTGAGAAAAACAGATCTTTACCAAGGCAATTGACATGGGAAATGATGAGACTAAGAGATATCAAGCAGATGTTGACCTCTTTGGGGAAGTTAGTGAATGATTTGAGGGAATAAAGAAGGAGGGGGAAGTTAGTCATGCCTCGCTTGAGCTTTCCGTATGAAACTGTCTGATGATTGTGACCTGAATAGATATAACACTTGAAAACATGAACTTGATCACCAATCAATGTTCTGCAACCTCAAAACTACCTACCCAGCCTATTTGCCTAACATTTTTTCTTCTTTTGGATTGGGTGCACTTGAGCTAGCAAACCCAACATTTCAACTTTTTCTTTTCTGTTTTCCTATCTGCAAACTACCCTTATCTCTTCCAAGGGCCCAGATTAAGTAGTTGGGCTCCTTAATTCTCTACCTGCCTAAGGATCTGCCAAGATTAAGTTGTTTGGACAGATATTCATTCTCTATATTCTAAAACAGGAAATTGAAATGTAGGGAGACCAAGATTAAGCTGTTTGGACTTCCCTTTAACTGAAAATTCTCCAAAAATGGAATAACTTATCAAAATTGGAGCACAGCAATGAAACTTGAACTGGCCCTCTCTCTTGGCATCCATTCTTTGGCCTCTGTAGCAAATATGGAACACTACAGCATGCTAAGTATGACATATTTGACATGTAAAAAAGTCAATCATGAAATATGAGTAACCTGCTGTAGCAGGAGGCTAACAGTATGTACAGATTATGTCACCAAATGGGTGGCGACAAAGGCAGTCACTAAAGCAACAGAAAATACAGTGGTCACCTTTCTCTTTGAAGAAATCTTTGTAAGATACGGAGTACCTAGACAAATTGTAACAGATCAGGGAGCACAGTTTACTTCAAAGCTTATACGAGATCTTACAGAGAAATACAAGATCAAGCACAGGAAGTCTACACCATATCATCCTCAAGTAAACGGGAAAGTGGAATCAACAAATAAAGTCCTAGAGAACATCATGACCAAAACAGTACAGATGAACAGAAAGGACTGGTCTGAAAAACTAAGGGATGCACTACGGGCCTATAGAATCACATGGAAAAATACAACTGGATTTAGCCCATACCAGTTAGTATATGGAAAAGAGGTCTTACTGCCCATAGAATTTCAGATACACACATACAAACTGGCAGCCGAACTAGGACTGGACCTGTCTGAAGCATAGCAACAGTGGATAATGGAATTAAATCAACTAGATGAGCATCGTCAGCAGGCCATAGAACATACCACATTGGTACAGTAGCAACGAATGAAGTGGCGCGAGAGATTCATCAAAAACAAGACATTCCACAAAGGAGACTGGGCACTACTGTTCGACTCCAAATTCAAAGATTTCAAAGCCAAATTCACAACACACTAGCTAGGCCCATATGAGATAGAAGAAATCTTTAACAATGGAGCAGTCAAAATCAGAACAATTGACAAGGAATCCACATCGCTTTTGGTAAACGGACATAGGCTCAAAGTTTATAACAGGGCTATTAGCAAAGAAGAATTTATGAAACAACTGGTAGAAGAAACAGAACTGGAAATAATGGCACAACAGACTCAGCGATCTTCCAGTGTTGTAGCAGAATTAGAAAAATAATAATAATAAAAAAAAAGAAACAAATAAAAAATAAATAAATAAAAAACAAATAAAAAAAATAATAAAAAACAAAACTGTTTGCTAGTGAAAACCAGGAAACGGGCGCCAAGCAAACATGAATTCATAGGGGAAAACCAAGACGACTTAGACTCTATGAATTCATTTTCTTGTTCTACTTTTCTCACAATATTCATTGCAGGATATCCTCCACATACATCTAACTTGTGGACAAGTCAAATCTCAAGCAAGGGGGAGGATTGCACAAGAATTTTAGTTGTGTAGCTGAAGTAATGATGGAAATTGTATTGTTAACAGTTGGGACCTGAACAAACATAGCAGAGGGACCTGAAATATCAACAACAAAATGTACATATGACATAAACATGTGCATAACAGTTGGGACCTGAATCATGAAGTCATTGCAGACGAACCTGAACAACAGTCAACAATTCAAGAACCAGAGCATGAAGAACAAGAAGCAGCAATAAAATCTACTTTTCAATCCATCTACAACATTTATCAACTGATTTCATCCCGCTTGTAAAGACATCATCCAGGGAAGTATAAGTATAGTCATTTTGCTCTTGAAAATTCAAATTTTTCTTAGAAATTTTTAGTCTTTGTTAAGTTGAAGTTCGTACCTGAGGACATATATATTATCCCCATTCTTCTAAATATCATACCCTATAAACCTTGTACATCCTATCTCATTCCATGTTCATAACCATTAACCCCTAACTATTTTCCTTTAGAAGCAAAAAATGGACCAAATGAGGACAACATGTTGAAACTTGCACATACAATTGAACTATTAGATATGGAAATAATTTTAAATATGACCAAGGTGGTCATTTTAAAATTATAATTATTTCAAACAACCATACCTATGAATCTAGGTGTGCATATAACTTTATATGATGCGCAATATGGAAATACACATATAACTTTATATGATGCGCAATATGGAAATACATATGCAATATGGAACGTGCAATATGGAGGCATACGAAACTACATGGAAAAGGTAAAGTTTATGAGGCAAGAATTTCAAAAGTTTTATCGAACAATTGCGCGTTAATACCATTTGTATATACGTGCTATGGTTCACGAAAGGCACATCATTTAACAGTTTATATGATGGAACGGAGAGGTAAACGTAGGAGGGTTTGTAGTATTCCATCTCATCACACGACACCCTAATGCAATATAATAGCATGGTAAGGCAAGAAGGCAGAGGTTATAATTGAAACAAATGTCCAGCCAAGCACGCAAGTCCAACCCAAATGCATGAATTACACAGGCCTTCAAGCGCACAAGTGGTTTGAACAACATGGCATGGAGGTACATGTAAACCGTTAAATGTTTGCACAGTAGGTGCACCGTGAGCTGCATAGGAGGACAGCCACGACCTACATGGACGGAAGGCTTGAATTTAAATCATAAGAACAGATAGGCCATCCTAATGACGTAGTCAGGCGACTGGTCAATAGGACTACCATGACTTGCATGGCATGCCTATGTGCCCAGACAGCCAATAAGAATGCTTATGGCCCAACTCAGCCAAGTGCACGGTACAAACACGTAAACGGTCATGAAACGACCGATGGTCTCCTGCACTTGTTTAAACCATAGTTTGTATGCCATCATCACTTGAACTAGCTCAGGGGAATGGTGTTGAAGCGTTGTATAGCTGAAAGCCAAAGCAAGGGAAACTGTAAGGAAATCCGCGGAGAAATAAGAAGGAAAACTTCCCGAACGCGATGCAAGTTGATTGCTGGAATCTCAGGATAACTCAGGTAAAAATACGATTTGATTTTCTCACAAACGATGAGTCGGGATTTCAACTGACTGTCATTTAACTGTCAACACACCTGTTCTTGCCACCAGTTAGCAAAACGAAGATATAGGGATATGGAGCGCCATTAAACAATCCTCAAAACTCGCCAATAGCTAGGTAAACGCCGAAACTACATCTTGATTCCAGAAATTAATAAATACAAGGGTTAGATGAATAGCAGTGCATTAATGAAGTAAACAGCTATGTGATAAGGAAACACGATTCGTTCATCGGTGTAGTTACATCAATCAAGGCGCTGAGTAAGGAACGAAAATCATGCAAAACAATGCGGCATTTCCACCACATTTCGCATGCAAAACATGTCATTAACATATCTATGGGATCATATGCGTATTTTGCAAAGTCGAAATAGAGCTTTTGTGAAAAATGACCTTGTATAGTAGAGGAGACAGAGTGTTATTATTTAGAGCCGAGGATGCATTTTTTTGAATGCTGTTTCATGACATAGGATTTGTATGGCTGATATGTTTGTTTCCATTATTCCACAAGGATATATATTGCACGATTTTGATTAAAAGAGAACTGTAATGTGTAACAAAAACGTATACTGTGTGCATGAATGAATTTTGGTTGCTGTAGGGGTTTGGATTGTATTGACAATCAAGGTAGTATATTGTGCATTGTATAGCAGGGATTGTAAGAGGCAGAGTCATTTGAGTCTTTGTAGGAAATGCACTGATTGTTTGAAGAGCTATTAACGATGAAAATCCTTTAGTTTTTATACAATGCAGGGTGTTAGGCCTGTATGGAGAATTATGAGAATTTTGCCTAAAATACATTAAGAAAAACAAAATTCTCTCATGAATATGTTGTCTTCTTATGTATTTTGTTTTCCAAACAGAGTTTAGTATGTTGACAGAGATATAAAGGTGTTTGACTGTTTGGATACAACAGGGGATTAAAAACTGTGTCGCTGCAAAGAAAGGATAAACAGAGGCCAAGTTAATTGAATTAAAATTGTTGCAGAAGGCAGGTAAACTTCTCTGATTTCGGAATTTTATTTTGAAAAAGAGCAGTGGTTGTAAATTGTCATTGTTAAGATGAAATTAATGACGGCAGAAGCATGTATCCAATGGTTTTTAGAAACAATGTCAGCAAGAATAGAGCCCAAATTTCAAATAGAGAGCTGGAAAAAGGAAACCATAGAGAAGCTTTACCAGGCAGGATTGATAGGATTCTTGCAAAATTTTGATGGCCACAGTGAGGAGATAACCAGGGAATTCATAAATAACTACAGCCAAGACCCAAAAAGGGTAGGAGATGTTATCATTCCTGTGACTTAGGAATACCTTTCCCAAGCTCTAGATCTCCCAATGATAGGTGAAAAATATCATAAAGGCCTGCATTTCAAGGAGAAAGCATGGACTTTCTTCCTTGAAAAGAATCAAAAAGGGACTTTTGATAGAACCATGGGGTGAGTTGGTTCTAGTTATACAGAAGTTTCTTACATGTGATAGAGGATATAGTGTTGCCCGCGTATATCATATCCGACAGTTACAACATATTAAAGGAGAAGATAGGATTAACTTGCCATAATTTCTCTTTAGAAACCTCGTGAGGATAATTGAGACAGTGAGACATGAACACAAGCCCAAAGCAGCGCAAATTTACCACCAGGGATTGATAAAAATCCTGGTTGAATATCGAGTAAGGTCACAAGGCATAGTTTGGAGGGAGTTCATGACTAGAAACCAGCTTAATGAACAGGTTAATGAAGTGCAGAATAAAGTAGAGCAAGAAAACAGAGGACTGATGATTTCACCCTTGTATCCTAGGACTAGAGCTAAACAACAAAGTAACATAGCCATACAGGAAAATGAAGTGTCTATTATATCTGTTCCTAGGAGATTTAGGAATAAAAGTCCCATTGACACAGAAAAGGAAGTAGACACATATTCCACAAGAAAATAGGTAGAGGATGACATTACACAAGAAGTATTTGAGAGAGATTTTTCTTATGATGATGCAGCAGCAGCATCATTGATCAAAACCACACAAGATTTTGAAAAAGAAATAAACTTGGGCAAAATCAGGAAATTAACTGACCAACTAGAAATTAGTAAAATCATGAAAAAACAATTGAAAGAGGAAAACAAGGCAAGTAAGCAGGATAATACTAGATTGGTCAAGGCAAATGAAAGGTTAAATGAAGAGATAGGGAATTTAAAATGGAAGAATGATCTACTTTCTAAACAGGCATTTAAATGGTTAAAAGAAAAGAATATGTGGCAGGCTAAGTATGAGAAGCAGAAAGTAAAAACAACTTTATTCAGGGAAGAACATGATTGAGGTTTGGATTGTTTGGTCAGGGTAGCACAATAGGAAGTATCTACAGGAATCGCGTCTACTACAGGGAAAAGAAGATCAAAGAGGAATAAGAAAGCATGGGGACATGCTTGATAATCAACAAGGGGGAGATGTTGGCCCTCGATTTTGGTCTTGTTTTTGCATAAGGAAACTTATTAATCCATCTATTTTCCATCCATTTTTCACTTTATTCATCCCATTTTGATGTATTTCATATCTATTCAGGTATTTAATTTTAATTTTTCAAATTCTAAAGTTTTTATGAAAATTTGGTTTCAAGTGCAAAAATTGACAGATTCAGAAATTCCCGTAATAGTTATATGGTTGATATGGTTGCAGGACACTTGGGCACGAATTTTATGCATGGATGGATAGTTTGGGAACTAGGACTAAGCCAGCTATGCTTAGTTCGAATAGAACAAGCATTATTAGGCCCATTTAGTGCTACTCAATCATGACTAGTCATTCAGAAATCCCATAGAAATAAGGTAGTTTTGAGATTCTATGGGATTGACCATATCTCTTGGGATGGGATTGATGAATTCAACTTACATAGATGGATATGAGTAGATGTGTTTTTTGGAATGATTATAGATCATTTTGTTTCATAAGACTTCTATTTAAAAGCCAAGGCTTTGATAGCTTATGTATTGACTTTTTATAATTTCATGCTGAGACACTTCTGGATTGGAGAGCTAATTTGAAGACTTGTTCTATTACTATTTTGTTGTTCAATAATATGGATGTGTGACTGAATTTGAGCTTCTGATATCAATCTTCAAAGTGTACAAAGCAAGGGTGGAGGGCCCCCATTCCAAGATAAGTACACTTCCTTGTTTAAACTAGTTTTATTTCCTGTAATCTGGTTATTGTAGAACTAGTTTCCATGCTTTATTTCAGATTGATTTATGGTTAATGTATGGTGATTGATTTCATTAGATCTTAGTTTATTCATCATTTTAGTAAGTTGGAAAAACAAAGTGTTTAAGTTGAGCACTCCTTCTGTTAATTTGGTGAATTGTAACTAGTTTCCTTTGATTGCATGCAAGTAGTTTTCTTATGAATTTTTGGCATTAAGGTGAATGAATTATGATGAAACATATCAAGTGTCCCTTAAGTTAGGAGCCTTCTTTCATTAATGATTTATCCATATTAAGTTATTAGTTTTCAATTTTTTCATTAAGTAGTAATTGAGGAAGAATTGGACTTCTTAAGTTAAGAACCATTTCAGCTTTCCCTCTTTTAAAAAGAATGAATTGGAATTGTAATATGTATTTCTTTAGTTTTTGAAAAACTTATCTTTCAAAGTTTGATTACATTTGATATTCACATATATTGAACTTGCTTCTAAGTATTATCAACCCAGATTGATAAGAAATATTTGTGTTAATTTCTGTAAATAAATTAGCTCAACACACACTTCATTTGGAAAGGCTTACTAAAATCAAGTAAAACCAAAATACGCTTTCCAGTGATTTTCTTCTTTAGCGGCTGAAAATTACTTTATTCTTCGGCAGTCCATTGAAATGGTTGTTTGTCCTTCTTTATGGTCTCAATAATAGGTGCATTGATCTTACTAAAATTCTTAATGAATTTTCTATAAAAGCTAGCAATACCATGAAAACTTCTTACCTCAAAAACACTCTTGGGTGAAGGCCACTCCATGATTGCCTTGATCTTCTCTGGATCCATCTTCAGCCCTTCAGTAGAAATGACAAAACCCAAGTACACTAGCTCTTGTTTCATGAATGGACACTTCTTAAAATTCAGCAATAATTTCTCCTCTTGTAGCCTTTGTAAGGCATAATTCAGATGTCTCACGTGCTCTGTAATATTCCTAATTAGCCATGGCTAATTGGAATATTCGATTTTGTTCAATTTTTGCCTTCTATAGTTACTTGTAAATAAAAAAAAAAGTGAGGACGAGGGACATAACTCACTTTTAGAATAAAAAGTCACTTCCTAGTAGCACAATGTTGTGACTTAGAGGGGAGCCAAAGGGGCCAAAGGGGAACGCAGAAATGGAGCCCACACAGACACATGGAGGGACTGCGCAGAAGGGAAGAAACACATGGCAAGAGAGGAATCACGCAGGAGGAGGTGAGCCTTGAGATTGAGAGAGGCAAAAGCTATAAAGGAGAGAGGAGCCCCCTCATTTTGATCATTCTGGTTATGAGCATTTGTGATAGTCATTTCAAATTAGAGCACGCTGGTTGTTTAGCTAGTCTGCAACACTGTTTAGTGCATTGAGTGTCTCCATTCGGAGATCTCACCCTTAGCCCCAGGGGACTTTGAGTGCCTTCTCAGGCAAGGTATTTCCATTGGCATTCTAGTAGTAGTTTCATCAGCATTTCAGCAGCATTTTCATTAGCGTCTTTGAGGAACTGCGCAGAACCCCAAGGGGGTGATTTTCGAGGGTGAGACATTTCAGAAAAGCTTTCTGAGTTTTTCTGGGTTTCTTGAGTAGATTCCGATTCCAGAGTTTTAGCCTTTTCTGAGGAGGGGAGCAGTCCCAAATCCTCATTTGATTTCTAGTAGCATGATAATTTTCCAGCAGCTGGGACGCAGATTAGTGTGAGGCCATTTTAGGAAATCTTCTGGGTTTTTCTGGGTTTCTTGAGTAGAGCCCAAATCCAGAGTTTCAACTTTTTCCAAGGAGGGGAGTGGCCCCAAATCATCATTTTCTTTCTAGAAATAGCAGCAGCAACACAACAACAACATCCATGCAAAGAGGCCATTCTTGTCATTCTGAGAGTATTTCTTCACTTGCCTTGTGCAAGTCAAGGTGCCATCTGTCTAATCACCTCTTGTACTCATTTATTGCTTAGTATAATAAAATGGCTTAGCATTTCTCGCTGCATTTCTTGTGTATCTGCCTATATTCACAGTTTACATTATTATATGTTATTCCACTATTATTTTATCACTTCTGGGTTATTATATCATTTTCACATATTTGGTTGGAGTTTCTGCTGGGTTTGAGGAATATTCTGGGTTAGGGATATTACAGTGGTATCAGAGCATAGATCTGGCTTAGCCTGTGGAGCTAGCAATCTATGACACTAGAGGAAAAACCCTATATCTGTTATAGAGGTCAGAGATACAGAGACACTGGGTGTAGGTTGGAGAACACTTATGGAGAGGGAGACTGTGTTCCAGTGGTGGACGTAGAACAGGAGGATCCGATGGCAGATGATGATGGGAAGAGATTTGCGGATATGCTCCTCAAATCCATGCAGGATCTGTCAAGGCAGATTGAGGTGATGGGGTAGAGATTCATGGCAGTAGAGGCCAGATAGCATGAGAGCCCATGGGTTTTTCAGGTTGGTGAGGGATTGGGCACATCCTACCATTTTCCAAAGCAGCGTGATACTGCGTAGCAGGTGGCCTCACATGCCCCTACACGCTCTACCATGACCACTTTCTTAGGAGCCAACACAAGGGCTATAGCCCAGCAGGAGGCAGAGCGTGGACATATGGGTGATTATTTTGTAGAGTACCAGGCCTATGGGCAGGAGTTTAGGGAAGCCCTCTCATTCAGAGATTTTGTTCAGCTCTAGCAGGATAGTAGACCCTGCGACCATCATAGAGGGTACAGGCATTACCATGATGGTGACACCCACTGTGTAGCAAGTAGATTCCACTTGCCTACGTTTCATTGTTCATCGAACAGTTCGGCAAAGTCTTGGGCGAAGAAGCTGGAAATTTATTTCTAGTTTAACCAGATGTCGGAGACATAGGCCATTAAGGTGGCAACATTGCATTTGGATGGTGAGGCCTAGGATTTGTGGTTTCATGGGATGGTTATACTGGGGCACTCCATAGTGATGACATATGCCGAGTTTACTAGGAGATTGATGGAGCGATTTTATCGGAGGGATCCAGAGCAGCATTTTGTTGAGCTGACAAGGCTCAAACAGACAGGGAGCCTAGAGACCTACATTACATATTTCTTGAGGGTCTCTGTGATGGTGCCAGACCTATCCATGGCACGGAGGGTCTATATGTATGTTGAGGGGTTAGCAGAGCCACTTCTGGGTTTAGTTTGATCCACTAGACCAGCCACACTCCAGGACACTATCAACAGGACCCAGGACTTACATGATGTCTTACCCAGGACCCGGACACCTTACCCCCAAAGACAGACTTTCCAATCTAAGGGGAAGGATGTGAGGATTCCACCTCCAAAGGGGAATCCAAGATGAGTACATCTTGACGATGATGCCAGGAGGGAGCTGAAGAAGAAGCTATTGTGCTTCACTTGTCAGGAGCCATGGGCACCAGAACATAGATGTGTTGCTGGTAAAGCACATTTTATTGAGGTCTTCTCTGAGAGTAGTGGAGGGGAGGATGACGAGGATGATGTGGAGGTAAGAGATAGCCATGCTGTACAAGGTCCTTTGCCACCACCACCGCTAGCAGCAGGTGGTGCATCTTTTGCACCCACCGGAGGGGCCCTTGCAGCATTGCAAGGAGTTCCCAAGTATTTGATGCTATGCGTACGAGGGATAGTACGTGGCTAGAGAGTATCAGTTTTGGTTGACAGTGGGGCGACCCACAACTTGATCGATGCCCAGATGGTTGAGTGGAGAGGTATATAGACAAAGAGCTTCGATGGATTTACAGTCTTGGTCCCAAGAAATCAGACCATGACGTGTGCTCATTATGTTCAAGATCTTTTAGTGACGATGGGCACCTACACATTGACTGACCACTTTTTCATGGTCGATATTCCAAACACCAACATGATACTGGGTGTTCAATGGCTTATCACTCTAGGGAAGGTCACGACAGATTGGAAAACCCTGGAGATGGAGTGGGATGATGAGAAGACAGGGAGGCATGAGAAGATACAGGGATAGCACACATATCTTCCTCAAACTATTTTGGCGCATCAGATGGAGGTAGTATTCTAAAAGGGAGACATAGAGTGGGCAGTGGAGTTGCATGCATCAGAGGCAGGGACTACTGGGCAGACGGTACACCTAGAGATACAGTATATCCTTGATTGGTATGCCATAGTGTTTGGGGAGATTCCACCAGGACAACCACTGGATCGGGGGTTTGAGCACACCATCGAGCTTGAGTAGGGCATACAAGCCGTGATTACCACCCCTTATAGGCACCCCAAAGCCTATCGGGATGAGTTTGAGCGGGCTATCCAGGAGCTTCTAGCTCTTGGGCATATCCGACTAAGCAGGAGTCCTTTTTCTTTTCCTGTGGTGTTAGTGAAGAAGAAGGACGGTACATTGAGGATGTGCATTGACTGCAGGGCCCTGAACAAGAAGACCCTGAAAAACAGGTACCCCATACCCAGGATCAATGAGTTGATGGATGAGTTGAGAGGGGCACGTTACTTCTCAAAGATTGATTTGAGATCTGGGTACCATCAGATTCGCGTGAGGGAGTGGAATATTCCCAAGACCGCCTTTAGGTGTCACTATGGGCACTTTGAGTTCTTGCTGATGCCTTTTGGGCTAACCAATGCCCCCGCTACATTTCAGCCCTGCATGAATCACATCTTCCATAGTCACTTGAGGAAGTTTGTGTTGGTACTCTTCGATGATATTCTCATTTACAGCAAGACTTGGGAGGAGCATCTCTAGCACATTGAGACAATATTGTGTATCTTACAGGAGCGGCAATTCTATGCCAAACTCTCTAAGTGTGAGTTTGGGTTGACAGAGATGTTGTATCTGCTACACATCATAGGGGTGGATGGAGTGAGGGTCCACGAGGAGAAGATCAGGGTCATGAGAGAATGGCCAGAGCCGAGAAACGTGATGAAACTTCGAGGATTCATTGGCATTTGTACTTACTACCAGAAGTTCGTCAAAGGTTTCTCATAGCTTTTTGCACCCCTGATAGATTTGACAAGGTAGGGGGCTTTCAGTTGGTCGGATACAGCGCAGAAAGCCTTTGATAGGCTCAAGGAGGTTATGAGTAGCTGCCCAGTGCTTGCATTGCTAGATTTCACGCAGCCATTTGTTTTGGAGTGTGATGCATCGAGAGAGGGGATCGGCACAATATTAATGCAGGGAGGTCACCCTATAGCCTTTGAGAGTTGGAAGCTCCTTCCACACGAGAGGTTGTATTCTATATACGACAAGGAGATGCTGGCCATCATGCATGTATTGGCTAAGTATCGACAGTATTTGGTGGGTAACAGGTTCAGGGTGAGGACTGATCACAATAGCCTCAAGTTCTTTTTGGAGTAGAAGCAGCTACAGGAGACGCAGCAGAAGTGGATCAGTAAGATCCAACCATATGACTTTGACAATGAGTATGTCAAGGGTAAGAACAACATGGTAGCAGATTCCCTTTCATGTAGACCAACCACGTTGTCTCTTATGAGCTTGGATACACACTGGAGGGCTCGACTCTTAGTAGAGTACTCCAAGGACAGGTTTGCATGTGAGGTCCTAGATGGGCAGGTGGCAGATGACAGGTACAGGGTGGTCGATGAGATCATCTATTACAAGGACAGGATCTTCTTGACTAAGGGGTCTTAGCTCAAGAAGAAGATACTCCAGGCATCACATGATTCACCTTTGGCGGGACATTAGGGGTTTACCAAAACCTACAGGGCCATTAGAGAGAGGTTCTCATGGAAGGGCCTCAAGGAGGACGTACTCCAGCGCATCCGAGAGTGCGATGTTTGCCAGAGGAACAAGGGAGAGATGAGCCATCCCACGGGTTTATTGTAGCCTCTTCCCATTCTAGAGGGGAAATGGGAGAGTACTTCAATGGACTTCATCACAGGGTTGCCCATGGTACAAGGCAAGGATTGTATCTTTGTTGTTGTTGATCAACTAGAAAAGTACACACAGTTTTTTGTCATATCTGCACACTATACAGTAGCATAGGTGGCCAAGCTATTCTTCAGAGAGATTTTCAGGCTACATGGTCTTCCTAAGACCATTGTTAGTGATAGGGACAACCGTTTCATGGGCGGGTTTTGGCAGGAGATTTTCCGGTTAGTGGGGACGGAGTTGACATTGAGTACCAGTTATCACCCACCCATGGATGGGTAGACAGAGATAGTTAACAAGTGGCGGGAGGGCTACCTGCGTAACTATGTCAGTGGGCGACAACGAGCATGGCTGAAGTGGTTGCATTTGGGGGAGTACTGCTATAATACTTCACATCACATGTCCATTGGTATGTCACCATTCTATGCCTTATATCGGTATCATCCTTTATCTTTTGCTGATGTGATGTTTGGTGATAGCAAGACTCATAGAGCCAAGATTTGGATCCAAGAGAGTCAAGATATCCTCCGATCTCTCAAGGATAACATGGCTACAGCATAGAACCAACAGAAGTTGTATGCCGAAAGGGGTCTGGTGGAGAGACAGTTCGAGGTAGGGGACATGGTCTACCTACTATTACAGCCATACTGACATTCGTCACTGAAGCAGAAGGGGGATGAGAAGCTCAAGCCTCGCTTTTATGGGCCATATAGAGTGATACGCAGGATTGGATAGGTTACATATGAGTTGGAGCTGCTCCAAGGCAACAAGATTCATAATGTTTTTCATGTATCATGCCTGAAAAATGCATTGGGGCAGCAGGTGACAGTGACAGATGAGCTACCACCCATGGATGATGAGGGGTATTTGGTATTGCAGCCAGAGGCTATCATTGATACCAGGGAGAGGTAGCTGTGGAGCAGGATGGTCTGGCAATTCTTGGTGAGGTGGAAGAATTTGCCAGATGAGGATGCCACTTGGGAGAGTGAGAAGATCTTGTAGCATCCATCACTTCAGTTGCTTGAGGACAGGCAACATTTTGCCAAGGGAGACTGTAATATTTCTAATTAGCCATGGCTAATTGGAATATTCGATTTTGTTCAATTTTTGCCTTCTATAGTTATTTGTAAATATAAAAAAAAGTGAGGACGGGGGACATAACTCACTTTTAGAATAAAAAGTCACTTCCTAGTAGCATAATGTTGTGACTTAGAGGGGAGTCAAGGGGGCCAAAGGGGGACGTAGAAATGGAGCCCATGCAGACACATGGAGGGACTGCGCAAGAGGGAAGAAACACGTGGAAAGAGAGGAATCACGTAGGAGGAGGTGAGCCTTGGGATTGAGAGAGGCAAAGGCTATAAAGGAGAGAGGAGATCCCTCATTTTGATCATTCTGGTTATGAGCATTTGTGATAGTCATTTCAAATTAGAGCATGATGGCTGTTTAGCTAGTCTGCAGCACTGTTTAGTGCATTGAGTGTCTCCATTTGGAGATCTCACCCTTAGCCCCGAGGGACTTCGAGTGCATGCTCAGGAAAGGTATTTCCATTTGCATTCCAGCAGCTGTTTCACCAGCATTTCAGAAGCAGTTTCATCAGTATTTCAGTAGCAGTTTCATCAACGTCTTTGAGGAACTGCGCAGAACCCCAAGGGGGTCATTTTCGGGGGTCGGCGATTTCATAAAAACTTTCTGGGTTTTTCTGGGTTTCCTGAGTAGAGTCCGATTCCAGAGCTTTAGCCTTTTCTGAGGAGGGGAGCAACCCCAAATCCTCATTTGATTTCCAGTATCACGATAGTTTTCCAGTAGCTGGGACGTAGATTAGTGTGAGGCCATTCCAAGAAAGGTTTCTGGGTTTTTCTAGGTTTCTTGAGTAGAGCCCGAATTTAGAGTTTTAGCTTTTTCCAAGGAGGGGAGCAGCCCCAAATCATCATTTGTTTTCTAGCAGCAATAATAGCACAACAACAACATCCATGCAGAGAGGCCATTCTTGTCATTCTGAGAGTATTTCTTCACTTTCCTTATGCAAGTCGAGGTGCCATCTATCTAATCACCTCTTGTACTCATTTATTGCTCAATATAATAAAATGGCTTAGCATTTCTCACTGCATTTCTTGTGTATCTTCTTATATTCCTGGTTTACATTATTATATGTTGTTCCACTGTTATTTTATCACTTTTGGGTTATTATATCATTTGCACATATTTGGTTGGAGTTTTTGCTGGGGTTTGAGGAATATTCTGGGTTAGGGATATTACATGCTCCTCCTTAGACCTATTGTAAACTAATATATCATCCAGATATACTATTACAAATTTACCAATAAAATCTTTAAAAACTTCATTCATGAGTCTCATAAACGTACTTGGTGCATTTGACAACCCAAAAGGCATTACTCTCCACTCATACAATCCCTCATTTGTCTTAAAATTGGTTTTCCACTCATCCCTTTCTCTTATGCTTATTTGATGATACCCACTTTTAAGATCTAGTTTTGAAAAATACTTTGCTCCACTCAAGCAATCCATTAAATCTTAAACTCTAGGTAAGGAAAACTGTACCTAATTGTGATTTTATTGATGGCTCTTGAATCTGTGCACATTCTCCAGCCTCCATCTTTCTTTGGACTCAACACTGTTGGTACTGCGCAAGGGCTCAAGCTTTCTCTGATCAACACTTTGCCAAGAAATTCTTACACCTGCTTCCTAACCTCTTCATTTTCTGTAGGAGTCATTTTGTAAGCTGCTTTGTTAGGTAGACTTGCTCTAGGAATAAATCTATATGATGGCTAATTCTTCTAATGTGTGGCAACTCATTTGGAAAATCATCAACAATAATATCACAATATTTCTCCAACATTTCTTGAATTTCAATGGGTAAATCAGAAATTTTAGTAGAAGTCATTATTACCTTGGCCTTGCAAATTACAACAAAATTTACCTCATTCTCTTCAATCTGCTTCAAGTATTCCTTTCCTCCTAGTAACAGAGTTTTTGGATCAGTCTTCTTTCCTAGTACATCTTCTTCTTGCAGAGGCAGCAATGTATGATTGACAACATCCTTTCCAGACTTGTAGGTGTTTCTTTTCCCATCATGCATGGCTCCTCTGTCATATTGCCAAGGTCTTCCAAGCAATATGTGACACACATCCATTGGCATCACATCACATACAATTTTATCTTTATACTTGCCCACCTGAAATTCCACTTCACACTATTCATTCACTAACAATTGATGTCCCTTTTGCAACCATGACACCTTGTAAGGTGTTGGATGTTTCATTGTCTTCAACTTCAATTTCTCCACCACTTCTGTAGAGACCAAATTATCAGTGCTACCACTATCAATGATCATCTAACAACATTTCCCTTGGACCTTACACACGGTTCTAAACAAAGTCTTTCTTTGTGATGGTTCAGTTATCTCCTTTGTTGGCTTGAGCAGAACTTTATTAACTACCAAAGATTCTCCTCTCTCAGGTATATTTTCTTCTTCTGTCATTGATGTTCCTATTGCTTCTCCCTTGGCTTGAGCAACACTAGCATTCCTATAATTTGTTTTCTCTTTCTCTAGGCACTCAAAGGCTCTGTGTCCCAATTTGTTACATCTGTAACATCTTATTTCTCTTCCTCTTCCTCTTCTTCTTCTCCCTTTAGAAAAACTCCCTCTGCCTCTTGCACCACCTCCTGTGGGTGCATGCTAGGTTGAGTTGCTGCTAGCTCCATCTTTAGGCTCTGTAGCTCTTCCTCGACCGCCTTGACTTCCCCTTCTCGAAAAGTACCTCTTCCTCTGGTAGACTACTTCCTCATGAGTTTTTCTTTAGCTTCCAGTGCTATCTGATAAGCTTCCTCTACTATTTTAGGAGATAGTAGACTTAGCTCATCTTGAATGTCCATCCTAAGGCCATTCACATATCTAGCCACCTTCTCATCCGTATCTTGGACTTCTCCAGCTCTTATGCTTACCTTGTAGAATTCCTCTGTGTATTCTTTTAATATCAAAGACCTCTATCTAAGATTTTGCATCTATTTGAACAAGGTTTGCTGATAATTACTTGGTAGAAACTTACCTCTTAGCTTTGCTACCATCCTGCTCTAATTATGATAGGTTGCTTGCCAAGTCTCTTTCTTTCTGCCTGCACACCATCCCACCAAAGTGCTGCATGGCCTTTTAACTTGGTGACAACAAACTTGACTATCTTCTCATCTTCTGTTTCTTCATAGTTGAAGAATTTCTCCATGCCATTAATCCATTCTATCAATTCTTCTGGATTCAGTGCTCCTTCATATATTGGAACCTCGGTCTTTGGCCTAGCTGTGGATCTCAACATTGACTGTAAGAATCTCATCTCAGGGGTAACTGCTACAGCTTCCTCCTCTGCAGCTTCAACCTCAGGTTCATTAACATCTCCATCATCTATATTTCTGCCTATTGTTAATGCAGCCAATCTAGCTTGCATCTATTGTACAACTTCCATTACTTCAGCGTTTGCAATAGGCCGTCTTCTTCCAGCATGTCCTCGTCCTCTTCCAAATCTGAAAGCCATATTAAGTTTCCTTTTCCTACTTCTGAGATTCAGTTCAGTGTCAATAGGTTGCTCTAATACCACTAATGGTGGCCTAGGTGCAGGTGATATGGACAAACGGCTGAAGCCTAATATAATTTCTTCAATTTCCAACTAAATTCCTCTTTTTTCTTCAACAGGTGTACCTGTCATTTATTGACAACTTCATGAGTTTTTCTCTGATACACTCCAACCTTTGTTATCGGCGCTTTAATGCAATAGGCCTGTTTTCCCCTTTCTCGCCCTATAATTCCATAGGAATTATAGAAATAAACTATTGTTCTTGTAAACAAAGGAAAATGCATTTTAAAACGCAAAATACATAGTTGTAGGCCTTTGCTCCCAAAGGAACGGAAATACACAATCAACGCCTTAATACCATTGTTGCGGCTTATAAATAGTCTTCGTGTTAATTCTGAAGAATTACACTATCGGCTCTTTAAAATTCAAAGAATTGCGTATTATGCCAATATCACTATCGGCGCTTTAATCGGCCCTTCCAACTCTCCTTCCTCCGATGTGATAACACATAGTGTTATCAGAGATGGCAATCAACGATTCCACTATTCCAGGGCTTGGCTCTTCCCACACTGAACTTGTGATGCGATACACCTTGCAGACCCGATAACTTATACACTCTTCTCTATAGTGTTTCGGGTCCAGATTGTTGGGGTTTCAGACTTTGGCAGTTCCAAAGGACCTTCCCACACCACTTGCGATTCTTTGATGCGATAGTGGTTCAGACTTGATACGGGTATGAACCAAATTCAATAGAATTTCAAGTCCGAAACTCTGCTTCGGCTAAGTATTTTCACAATTTCCTGTGTAAAACAGAGTTTTGGCTGTATAACTCTATACAACAATTAAAGAAGCTAAAACCATCAATATGAAGTGAACGCAGGTTAAGGGCTCCAACAGCCTTGTTAATTGGAAATTCAAAGGCAAATCATTGTTACAAAACTCAGAAGAAAAGGACTGAACCAATACACGCACACAATTATCAGTTTAACGGAGGACCATCAATTCAAAGACACATAGAGAGTTTTTTTTCACTATTTCATGGTGTTGAATCCAAATACGCAGTTAAAAAACCATTTTAACTGCAACAAATCAAGATTTAACCTCATTTTCTTCCACCGGATTCCGTCACCGGAATCTCCAAAAAGTCGCATTATAGACAACTCCATATCCAAAGTAGTTGTCTATAATGCGACTTTTTGAAAGCCTTTCCGGTGGGTTTTTCCGGTCAAAATCCAGCAGCAATTTATTGGAATCGCAAGTTTGACAGCTAGTTTTTGCACAATCGAAGCGTCCCAAGGGTTTTTCATGGTGCTGAATCCAAATACGCAGTTAAAAAACCATTTTAACTGCAACAAATCAATATTTAACCTCATTTTCTTCCGCCGGATTCTGTCACCGGAATCTCCAAAAAGTCGCATTATAGACAACTCCATATCCAAAGTAGTTGTCTATAATGCGACTTTTTGAAAGCCTTTCTGGTCGGTTTTTCCGGTCAAAATCCGGCAGCAATTTGTTGGAATCGCAAGTTTGATAGCTAGTTTTTGCACAATCGAAGCGTCCCAGGGGTTTTTCATGGTGCTGAATCCAAATACGCAGTTAAAAAACCATTTTAACTGCAACAAATCAAGATTTAACCTCGTTTTCTTCTGCCGGATTCCGTCACCGGAATCTCCAAAAAGTCGCATTATAGCCAACTCCATATCCAAAGAAGTTGTCTATAATGCGACTTTTTGAAAGCCTTTCCGGTGGGTTTTTCCAGTCAAAATCTGGCAGCAATTTATTGGAATCGCAAGTTTGATAGCTAGTTTTTGCACAATCGAAGCGTCCCAGGGGTTTTTCATGGTGCTGAATCCAAATACGTAGTTTAAAAACCATCTTAACTGCAACAAATCAAGATTTAACCTCATTTTCTTCCGCCGGATTCCGTCACCGGAATCTCCAAAAAGTCGCATTATAGAAAACTCCATATCCAAAGTAGTTGTCTATAATGCGACTTTTTGAAAGCCTTTCCGGTGGGTTTTTCCGGTCAAAATCCGGCAACAATTTATTGGAATCGCAAGTTTGATAGCTGGTTTTTTCACAATCGAAGCGTCCCAGGGGTTTTTCATGGTGCTGAATCCAAATACGCAGCTAAAAAACCATTTTAACTGCAACAAATCAAGATTTAACCTCATTTTCTTCCACCGGATTCCGTCACCGGAATCTCCAAAAAGTCGCATTATAGACAACTCCATATCCAAAGTAGTTGTCTATAATGCGACTTTTTGAAAGCCTTTCCGGTGGGTTTTTCCGGTCAAAATCCGGAAGCAATTTATTGGAATCGCAAGTTTGATAGCTAGTTTTAGCACAATCGAAGCGTCCCAGGGGTTTTTCATGGTGCTGAATCCAAATACGCAGTTAAAAAACCATTTTAACTGCAACAAATCAAGATTTAACCTCATTTTCTTCCGCCGGATTCCGTCACCGAAATTTCCAAAAAATCGCATTATAGACAACTCCATATCCAAAAACATATTTATTGTTGTCACTTTGTCCTTTTGTTGCAATTCATGATTTTCTTTTCTTATTTTAATGACATAAATGAGTGTCCTACGAATAAAATCAAATAATCAATTCTGTTGCAATTCATGATTTGCTTTTTTTAATGACACTTTCTTTTTTAAATGACATAAATGAGTGTACTACGAATAAAATCATATAATCAAATCGTTATCTTTGCTTTTTTTTATTAAAGCCTTTTTTTATGTCATCTACTAATTTAGATTTACAAAAACATCACCACTTAATTATAAAAATATATGTCTTAATGATAGAATTTTTATTAATTATTTAAAAAAAAACTAAAAAAGATATATATTTTAATGAGAAAATCTTTCAGAGTTATGGTTAGAAATATTTAAATGACCATGAGAATATAATGAAAAAACTTATAGATTAAGCATGGATAATATTGAAAAGGTAAAATCAGTATAGATCTCTCTTAAATAAGGATATAACATAAGTGAAGGGAGATTTAATTTCAATTTTTTCACGTGTAATTTTTTTTATGAATTCATATTATTTAATTATTTTATATAGCCATTTTCTTTTTTAGATTTTAGATTTTTTTTATTTTGATTTACATGAGCAAAATTTCAATTTTGATGACCAATTACACATCATACTAAATTGTAGATAATATGACACATGGCTAAAAAAAATTAAACTTAAATGTTGTGATCTAAACGTTAAAAATTACATTTTTTTAACAAAGGCACATTTTTTTTAGAATAGCTAATTTCTGGTTGGAATTTTACCTTTTTTTCAAAAATATAAAAACATTTAAATTATTTTTTGATAATCTTAATAGATTTAGCCTGGAGCATATTAAATTCTAAAATTCAAAAATTATAACTTAGATTTTCAAAAAATAATGGTCTCATTTTCTCAAAATCATACCAAAATTTCTATTTCTATTATATTATAGAAAAATCAAAATTTCTCTTATATTACAGAAAAATCTGTTTAAACTAGGCGGTTGAAAATTTGAAAATTTCAATTCCCGATACCGTCTTTTAAAAGAGAATGTCATCAAAAGCAAAAGTGAAAGCGAAACTATACAACGGAAAACAGTGACAACTTATAATAAAGTGAAACAAAACGTTGTATTCCATTTTTTTTTCTTCGGTTAGGGTTAATTAGGATTTATAATATAAATAAAATTATGTAAGTGAAAATTAGTTTAAATTTAAATTCTTACGTTAACTTATTTATATATCTATTAAAGATGAGGGGAATTATTTTATATAAATTAATTATAAAACAAAAATATCATAAAATTAATTTAAATAGATGGTTAGTTAAAAAGTTTTTACAAAATTAGTTTATATATATATAAAAGGACTTATAAATTATTATAAATAAAATCATTTTTAATTTAGAACTTATTGATATGGAAAATTTTAGGGGTAAATTATTTTATTATTATTATTATTATTTTTGAAAGGTTAAACTATCATATTATCCTATATTGATATCAGGTTATTGAATTATTATTAGAGTTATGAAAGGATTAATATAATAGTGTTATCAAAATACTTCATAAATTTATTAATAAAGATGTATACTTATAACCTAAATATCCTACATAAATATCTTATAATAAATAACAAAACTTAGAGGAGCGACTCAAGAGGAGAGGGTTGGGACTCAAAATCACATCAAAGACTAAAGGCCCATAAGAGAAGGATACGGGAAAAAGCTAAAAAAGGAGGGAGGGGAGGAAGGGAAGAAAACGACTAGGAAGAGAGGGCTGGGATCCAGCAACTGCTGATCTTCCATCTGTCTTCTCTACTGAGATTGTTTGGTCTTTTCTCAATCTCAAGGGCTTCCTTAAATTTGTGGTGATGGAATTGCGGAACCTTATCAATAACACTTGCCTCCTCTATACAAACATGATGTTTGGTACTCTCCACATGCTCAGCTAAAGCGAAAGACTTGGTTCTCCTATGCTTGAGGTTAGCTGCATGCTCACTAATCCTTTGATTAATGGAGCGACCAGTTTCACCAATATAAGGGGTCTCACAGGAATAAGGAATAATATAAACCCCTTTCTTGTCCTTAGGGTCGATAGGATCCTTCACAGATCTGAGGGATTTACGAATGGTGTTGAAGGGTCTAAAGGTCGAGGGGACATTAAGCTTCTTAAGAATCCTAGCAATCTTATTAGTGGTCCCTTGCACATACGGAAGATGGACACCTGGGACTCGCTCCTTCGGTTCTCTTCTAGCTAATGAATTTTTGGCAGCCTTGAGGAAAGCTTTTTGACCCAGGTACTTGCTATAACCATTCTCAACAAAGACATTAAGGAGGTGGGATTTCTATTTCTCAAAGCTTTTTTCATCAGAGATCCTAAGGGCATGAGTAGTGAGGGTGTTGAGAACACCCAACTTCTGAGCCGAGAAATGGTGGGAATTGGCATGAAGATACTGCTCCATATGTGTTTTCTTTCGAAACACCTGGTGGGAGAGGGAACCATCACTATTCTTAGAAATAAGAATATCAAGGAACGGAAGGCAACCATCGACTTCTTGTTCCTTGGTGAACTTAATGGTTGACGATTCACTGTTGAGATGGTCGAAGAAGAGATCTAACTCCTCTTGGCCATGAGACCAGATGACATTAGTGTCATCTACAAATCTTTTCGAAAGCTTCAGCAGGAGGCGTGTTGAGTTTAGAGCCTTGGATTCAAAATCTTCCATAAAAAGATTTGCTACAACAGGGGAAAGGGGGGAGCCCATGACAACACCACATGTTTGCTCAAAGAACTCTCCTTCAAAATTGAAGAAGGTGGAGGTGAGGCAGATCTCCACTAATCGAGCAGTATAAGGATCAGTTAGGCCGTTGATCACCTCCATCGCCTCATTTATAGGGATGCAGGTGTACAGGGAAACAACATCAAAACTAACAAGGATATCCTTGGGGTCAAGCTTAATTCCCTCGAGCTCCTTAATAAAGGAACTAGAGTCTTTGACGAAGGACTTTGTACGGCCAACTAAGGGCTTAAGTTTGAAGGCAAGGAACTTAGCAAGAAGATAGGTAGGACCACCAATGGTGTTGACAATGGGCCTAAGGGGAGCTCCTTCTTTGTGGATCTTAGGAAGCCCATAGATCCTAAGAGTTATGGGATTGCTTTCAATGAGCTTATGGTGCAAGTCTCACACAGATTTACAGGATTTAATGGCAAGTGCCACATTTCTAGAAATCTTTTTTAAGGGGTTTTTGGGAAGCTTCTTATAACTTCCATTGTTATGAAGATGATCCAACATCTTACTGCGGTAATCAACTTTGTTTAGAATGGTAGCAGCCCCACCTTTGTCAACTTTCACAACAAAGATATCATTGTTCTGGTTTAAGGATCTAAGGGTTACCAATTCTTCCTTACTAAGGTTGCTCTTAGGGGGCTTTGCCTTCCTCAAGATTACTGCACAATCCTGCCTGATAGTGTTTTTAATATTATCAGGTAAACCTCTAATCCCGAACTCTATGTCACAAATAATGCCATCCACAAGAATCTTCCTAGGGGCTAAGGCAAAATTTAACCCTTTACTTAAAACACTAAACACAGAAGGGGGAAAGGAGAAACAAGACAAATTGATAACCTTATTATTTATATTATGATTCTTCCTACCCTTAAAATTATCATCTGTAGAACCATTCAACTCATCATCATCATCATTATTATTATTATTGTTATTATTATAATTATTATTATTACTAATACTATTATTATTGTTGTTATTATTATAATTATTATCATAATTAGAGTTGTTGTTATAATCATTAGTATACCCATCGTTGTTTTTATTATAATTCTTATCATTATAGTTATTCACATTATTATCCTTATAATCATAATTATAATTATTATAATTATTACCATAGTTAAAAATGTTAGTATGAAAATTATGGAGGACTGTGTTTTCACATAGGCCAGTTATATTATTGAGCGAAGCCAAGTCACCAATCTGATATTCAGACAACTGAGAACCAGATCTATCGACCGGAGCCAAGCCAACAGATTTATCAATTGGATTAGAAAAAACCAGCAAGGGAGAACTTGGAGAGGATACCGGTGAACCATCTTCGCGCCCTGAGGAAGTGCTACACCCAACACTGTCCTCCAGTTTATCTATGGGAGCCCGCAGACTTGCATTACAATATTCCTCAACCATACCACAGAAGGAAGATTCAATATTGTGATTTTTTTTAACTGTAAACAATTTTCACATTAAAAATTATATTATTGCATAACGTTATTTTCTTATGGTAATCTATTAATATTTATAATAGTGTTATTTTGTTTGGTTGATGTTTCGAACAATATAATGTTCATCTTAAAGTTCATATTTTAATATTAAATATTTAATTCAAATATGAACATTACCCTACAATATTAAAAATTTATTAATCTTATTTTTCTAACATTTATATTCGGAACGCGATGCATCTATTTAAATCTATGGATAGATATGGTTTTTTCATCTTTGTCAAGATGCACCACATTAGGTTTGAAATGTTGAACAAACAACTAATATTGTATTGTGATTAATCTGAAAGACACTAAAAGATAATATGGACCACAAAAGTTTGAAATCAACTATTTATCATGTCTACTAAGTTCCCATGATGGTCATTGCAAATGTTTCCTGCATAATCTTTATTGAAGATTTAGGATCAATGTTAAGTCTTGGTGTACCAAGAATTGGGACCCCTTTGTTCATCAATTATTACATTCAAGAGTGCTCTCTCTATATATATGTGTGTTTGTCCCCTTGGTATATTATGCATTCACTATATATATATATATATATATATAGAGAGAGAGAGAGAGAGATCTTATCATACTCTCCCAATCCACAATGGATACCACACAAGAGAGTGTTGGTTCTGAAATTGTCCTTGATTAAAACCACTTAAGAATGAATTTGTTGAGAATTCCAAGAATCCCCCTACTTTAGGTTCTTCAGGCTAGTCTCTAATACATCACAGGGGTATTCCCTTGCTACAATTACATAATTTTTAAATAGGCAAATAGAATAGGACGAGCTATTGATAAGAAGAAGACATTGTAGCAATAAAGTGGCATAGACAAAAGAAATTTAAAATAACTAATTATTGATGGATGCATGATCCGAATTGGATCCTTGAAGATTATCAGAGTTTCTATGACTGTTTGAAATTAAATCAAACTACAAAATCTCGTTAACAATGAGCTACCAGGAAAGACCTCTGGACAGTGGCAGTTTGTAGCCAGCACAGAACAACGAGGACCCTTGGTCAAATCATGCTCACTGTTTACCCATGGAGATCGCGCAGTGGCACAAACTAGCAAGTAGGGAGTCTAGATCACAAAAGAGAGGCCATTTCTGATGCATGATTAGTGCGATTAATGCTAATAGCGCATCTCAGGATAAAAACCTCAGAGAAGGAAAAGCTCCGGCACGGGGTCATGTGAAAAACAGCGAAAACCATGGGAAAAGCGCTAAAACTAACAGGTGGGTCCTGCGCTCCAAAACCGGTGGAATATCAGAGGCATTTCGGGCAGTAAGTGGATTTGGCAGAGGACCAAGCGATGCCATACATTGAATGACGTGTGTCCGGTGGATGAGAGAGAAAATTGTTCTCATCGCGGGCTAAATATCGAGCAACTTAACTCTGTGATAAAAGCGATGACCATAGGATCTGGAGGTCCCAGATCTAATAGCAGAAATTGCACCCGATGGGAGACTGGATTTGATGGAAGAATAGGCTAAGGCATATGAAATTTGGGGTCCGACATGACTGCTAAGTTGGTGGATGAATCATTTCACAGCATAACCGAAATAACGACCATTCGAGGAAGAGTTGTCGCTCAGTTCGTAGGGAGACAAGTGGCCACCTCTCTGTGAAACGTTACACAGTGGTGATGACATAGAAACAGAGAATTCTAGTAGATAGAGGCAGGCGATCTGAAGAGCTAGAAGAGGAAGCAAACAGTCAAGGGACGGATTGGCTTGAAGCCACGAATAGACAAAGAACATAGGGAGATAGAGGAGACAGAACAGAGAGTGAAGCAATAAGTAGAGAAGAGAGAGTCGAGCTGACCTGCAGAGCTAAGGCAGCATCAAGCAGACAGAACCAAGAAGGCTTGAGAGGTTCAAGCAATCCCTGTAAGGATATCTGTCGGGAACTTAATACCAAATTGGACTCATCCCATTCAGACCAGTTGAGGTCGAGACTTGGTAAGGGGGAGTCTGTGTGCTCTAGTGGCTTAGGGAATCCAAGTACCACCCTACTAAGCATAATCTATTATAGGAGACTCAAATTGAGCTCCTCATTGTAAAAGCTCTGCTTAAAGACACAATAAAAAAAGCCACTACTAAAAGATAGACCAGGAGATGTAGCCTAAGAAGATTGGATGAACTCCTTATTAAATTGTTGTGTTTTGTGTTTGCTTGCTATGTTTCTCATACCGTTTTCCAGTGTCTCTTTATTTTTAAATATTATGGATCTATTGCCTAAGATAATATAGACACACACACCAACACATGAGTCTATAATACCTACATTAATTAACTGAGATCATACATAAGTGATTTTCATATCAAGTGGTATCAGAGCTATAGGTTGTAAGGGTTAGACAAGCTTGTGCTAGATTTAGCTATTGAATGCTAACTAGATCAAAGCCCAAATTTGGAGAAGGGGAGTTGGTCGAAACTAATCCTGAAATTCGAAGAGTCTATCCTTAAAAGCCAATGTCGAAGGAAGGTTCAGTGGGGCCAGACCCTCAATTTATAGATAGTTTCTTGGCCATAAGGTCCATGGTAGAGGAAATGTATAAGGACTTTAGAAAACATAAGGATGAAGATTCATCAGTCTCCAAACAAGATAAAGGAGAAGAAGAGTCTCTTCTCCATGAAAACTCAAAAGGAAAGGGGAAAGAAGAAAGCTTTCTCACATCCCCTAATAGCCCTGAACATAAAACGAAGACATCTTTGATTAAACTAGATGTTAAGTTTGATTTACCAATATATGATGGAGAGTTCAATGCAAAAAAGTTGGACAATTGGATCAGACAAATTGATGTTTATTGCAGAATGCAGAGTATCGATTCAGACAAGAGCAAGATTCAGCTAGCCAGCCTACGCCTTGGAGGCACTACCTTGGTTTGGTGGGAAGGCAGGATCCAAGCTGACATGAAGAGACATGGTAAGACTCTTTCTATCTGGAGTGAATTTGTTTCTGCAATCAAAAAGTAGTTCTATCCACTGGCCTACATGCAGCAAGCCATGATGAGTTGGCAAACTCTTCGACAATTGAAAGGGCAAAGTGTACAAGGTTACACCCAAGAATTTAGGAAGAGAAAATTGATTCTAGAAATCTCATTAGACTCACCTGAGACTCTATTGAAGTACATCAGTAGTCTACACAGCTACATGAGGCACACTACCTTGATGTTTAATCCCACTAGTATAGATGAGGTATATGGTCAAGCTACACATCTAGAAGCTAGAGGAAAGAATGGAAACCTAGAAGTTGGGGGATCATCCCAACCCACTGCAAGAAAGAATAAGGAGAAAAGAAAACAGAAATGGAAATCAAGGAAGGCAAGCACTACACAGAAAAGAAAGTCTTCATGCACTCACTGTAAGAAGGATGGGCATGTTGATGAGCACTATTGGATTCTGCATCTGGAGCTGAGACCTAAGAAGTTTGAGGGAAAGAAGAAGAAGACTGTCGCAGCTATTCAAAAAGATGCGGGGTCAAACTCAGGAGATGAAACAACAATTCCAACCACAGGTATAAAAGGTAAGAATTCTGAAGCATCTACTAGTAATTCTACACAATCTACTATTGATGAAGAAAATAAGAGAAAAAGACATGAACTTTTCCATATTTGAGTTATTTCCAAACATCAAAAGATTGATACTTTGTTTGATAGTGGCTCACAAGTAAATTTAATTTCTAAAGCAATTGTAAAGAAATTGGGATTACTGACTACATCTCACAAGAGACCATACCCATTAGGATGGTTAAGTGATAAAGCACAACTACAAGTGACTAGACAATGCAAACTCAAGTTTTCTTTTGGGTCAGCATTTGTAGATGAGGTTGAGTTAGACATAATTCCTTTGGATAATGTGGAATTGTTTGGAAGTCCTTACTTGTATGACAGAAAAGCTATTTTCTATAGAGCTGAGAACAAGTATCTACTCGTTAAAGATGGAATCAAATAATTTTTAAGAGCACATAAGCTCAAGAATAATTATACTCCCATAAACTTAGGGCAGAGGAAACGAATGACAAATTCATGCAAACAATTTTTACTGATGGTTGTAAATGAAAAGAAACCCGATAAAACCAATGTATTTGAGGGTTGTGATGCTAAAAAACAAGCTGATTTAGAAAAAGTTGTTTCAGAGTATGATATCTCGTTTAAATAACCTAAAGGTCTACCACCCAAAAAGGAAATAGTGCATGATATTAATTTGCAGCAAGATGCTCCATTGCCTAACATTGGAATGTACAGGTTGTCCGCTTTGGAGAATGCATAAATTAAGAAGCAGGTGCAAGAGTTGCTCGAGAAGGGGTTCATCAGACCTAGCACATCACCATGTGGATCACCAGTCGTTTTGGTGAGAAAGAAAGATGGCTTGTGGAGAATGTGCATTGATTATCGAGCACTGAATAAGATAACAATAAAAAATCGTTATCCCCTTCCTCGCATAGATGATCTATTAGATCAATTGAAAGAACCTGTTTATTTTTCCAAGTTAGACTTGCATAGTGGATATCATCAGGTCAGAGTTGCAGAACAAGATGCAGGGAAGACTGCTTTCAAAACAAATCAGGGATTGTATGAGTGGCTGGTTATGACTTTTGGCTTAACTAATGCTCCTGCTACTTTCATGAGAATAATGAATGATGTACCCAGAGCTTTTCTTGATGATTTTGTTATTATATATCTAGATGACATTCTAATATTTAGCAAAACGTGGGAAGAACATTTAAAGCATGTTAAGCAGACACTAGATGTTTTGAAAAGAGAAAAAATTTATGTTAAACTCTCAAAATGTGAATTTGGAAAAACATCATTGAATTATTTGGGACATATAGTAGGGGTGGTGAATTGAAGATAGATCCCTCTAAGGTGGCAGTCATTGTAAACTGGCCTAAACCCAAATCTGCTACAGAAGTTAGGAGCTTCTTAAGGGTAGCACAATATTGGAGAAAGTTCATTTCTAACTGTTCCTTAATTGCAGCTCCCTTACATGCTTTAACATGATTGAACAAGGTGTTTGAGTGGGGAGGCAAGTAGCAAAAAGCCTTTGACACCTTGAAAGAAAATATTAGTACATCACCAGTACTAGCACTGCTAGATCTTCAAAGACCGTTTGAGATCCAAACGGATGCCAGTGACTATGCCATGGGAGCAGTGTTAATACATCACAGTAAACCAGTATGTTATCATTTTGAGACATTCAATTCTGCAGTAGTTAACTATCCCACATATGATAAAGAATTGTATGCATTAGTACAAAGTGTGAAAAAGTGGAAACATTACTTAATGGGAAAAGAGACAATAATATATAGTGATCATCAACCACTTCAATATCTACATTCCCAAACTAAGTTGCAACAATCAAGACATTATAGATGGATGGGTTTTCTAAAACAGTTTCATTTAGTCATCAGATATAAAAAGGGCATACACAATAAAGTTGCAAATATGTTATCTAGACCCATTATAAATCCATCTACTATACTTAAGCATAATTTTGTGTTACATGAGAGCTACATTAACCAATTTGCTCAAGATATAGACTTTAAAGATGTATATGCAACTTTAAGTCAAGGAAAACGAGTAGAAGAATTTGATTATCATATTAAGGACCGACTCCTATATCATTGTGGGAAGCTATGCATTCCACAAACTGAAAGAGTAAAGATAATTCGAGAAACACACACTTCTCTAATATCAGGTCACTTTGGGGTAAGTAAAACAGTTGCACAGCTGCAAAGATTTTGTTATTGGCTAAAAATGAACAAGACAGTTTCTAGATATGTAAGAGGGTGTACTATGTGTGCAAAAAGCAAGCCTAACAATAGAAAACTAGGCTTGTACACTCCATTACCAGTTCCTTCTCATCCTTGGGAAATTGTTTCCATGGACTTTGTTGGAGGACTGCCTAAATCTAGGAAAGGTCATCATTATCTATATGTTGTTGTTGATAGGTTTAGCGAAATGTGAATTTTGATACCTTGTAATAAACATATTACAGCTGAACAAACTGCAAAACTGTTCTTTCAACATGTATGAGTTCATTTTAGATTACCCACTTCCATTATATCTGATCGAGACACTCGATTTGTGGGAAAGTTTTGTTCAAGTCTATGGGAATTGATGGACACCAAACTAAAGAAAATCATAGTTTTCCATCCACAAATCGATGGCCAGATAGAAGTAGTCAATAGGACAGTGATCCAGTTGCTCAGGGGATATTGCAATAAGCATCCTAAGCTTTGGGATGAAAATTTGTGTTATGTGTAACATGCTTACAACCGAGCCAAACATTCTTATACACAAAGATCTCCTTTTGAGACATGTTTTAGTTTTAGACCAATGTCTCCCTTGGATTTTGTCTTTTGTAAGGACACAACAGTTGAGGGACACAATGATGTGGACAGGGAAACTAGGTTCATTGAACAAATCCAATAGATCCACCAGGTAGTACAGGAATAGCTGGAAAAGAGCTAGGCCAAGTACAAGGCAAGGCATGACAAGCATTGGATGGAGCATAGTTTCCAAGTTGGTGATCAAGTTTGGTTGTATATCAGGAAGGACAGGATGCAAGGTGAAGGTAAAAAGCTAAAACCAATAAGGTATGGACCTTTCCAGATCTTGGAGAAAATTGGTGAGAATGCTTTTCGCCTTGATTTGCCAGCTTATATGCACATATACTCAGTGGTCAGTGCGGACAGCTTGAGACTATTTGAACCTTCGTTAATTGAAGATCCTGAAGAAGAGAGTCAATTGCCTTCTATTGATGACATGCTACCTGAATATCTTAATGAATTGTAGGAAGACACAGTTCTAGACAAGAAGGTGAGAACGACGCGCAAGGGAGATGTTGAGTACCTCAGAATTAGGCTCAGGGGTTCAAAGCCAAGCAGTGCAAAATGGATAGAGATTGGACACGTGAGAAAGTTGTACCCTCACTTAGTCGATGCTTGAAAACCAACTTTTGGTGGTCCAAAAGCTTTTTCAGTTGAAAGGTCATGATCTGAATTGGATCCTTGAAGATTATCATAGTTTTTATGATTGTTTCAAATTAAACCAGACTCCAAAATCTTGTGAACAATGAGCTATCAGGAAAGTCCTCTCGACAGTGGTAGTTTGTAGCTAGCATGGAACAACGAGGACCCTCGGTCAAAGCGCGCTGACCGTTGGCCCACGGAGATTGTGTGGCGGTGCAAACTAGCAAATAGGGAGTCCAGATCAAAAAACAGAGGCCATTTCTGATGCACGATAAAAACCTCAGAGAAGGTAAAGCCCCGGCATCAGGTCATGTGAAAAACAAGGAAAACCATGGGAAAAGCACTAAAACTGACAAGTGAGTCCCACACTCCAAAACTAGCGGAATATCGAAGGCATTTCGGGCAGTAAGTGGATTTGGCAGAGGACCAAGCGATCCCATACACTAAATGACACATGTTCGACGGATGAGAGAGAAAACCGCTCTCAGTGTGGGCTAATGATTGAGCAACTTAACCACACGATAAAAGCGATGACCATAGGATCTGGAGGCCACAGATCTAACAACAGAGATTGCACCTGATGGGAGATTCGATTTGACAGAAGAATAGGCTGAGGCATTTGAAATTTGGGGTCCGACATGACCGCTAAGCTGGTGGATGAATCATTTCACAACATAACCAAAATAACAACCATTCGAGGAAGAGCTGATGCTCAGTTTGTAGGGAGACAAGTGGTCACCTCTCTGTGGAACGTTATATAGTGGTGATGACACAGGAGCAGAGAATTCTAGCGGACAGAGGCAGGCGATCCGAAGAGCCGAAAGAGGAAGCAAATAGTTAAGGGATGGATTCGCTTTAAGCCATGAACAGACAAAGAATAGAGGGAGATAGATGAGACAGAACAAAGAGTGAAGCAAGAAGTAGAGAATAGAAAGTCGAGTTGACCTGCATAGCTAAGGCAGCATCGAGCAGACAGAACCGAGAAGGCTTGAGAGATTCAAGCAATCCCTGTGAGGATATCTATCAGGAACTCAGTGCTAAATTGGACTCATCCGATTAAGACCAGTTGAGGTCGAGACTTCTTAAGGGGGAGTCTGTGTACTCTAGTGGCTTGGGGAATCCAAGTACCACCCTATTAAGCATCATCTATTACAGGAGACTCAAATTGAGCTCCTCATTGTAAAAACTATGCTTAAAGACACAATAAAAAAAAGCCACCACTGAAAGCTAGACCAGGAGACGTAGCCGAGGAGGATTGGGTGAACTCCTTATTAAATTGTTGTGTTTTGCGTTTGCTTGCTGTGTTTCTCTTATCGTTTTCCAATATCTATTTATCTTGCAATCTTATCGATCTGTTGCCTAAGATAATATAGACACACACACCAGCACATGAGTCTGTAATACCTACATTAATTAAGTGAGATCATACATAAGTGATTTTGAGATCAAGGCAAGATCTTATGCATCAAAGATAAATACTCAAAGTACAATAATATAAAAAAGAAATAAACATAAACATAAAAGGAAGATTGATATGACTATATATAGATGTTTAATATACAAGCATTATCTCAGTGACAAAATGAAGAAAACGTTGTAGAAAGTGCATTCGTTCCATCATCTTAGGCTAATCTCACGATGAATTGTGAACTAATATTAAATATCAGGTCGATAATATTGTGACCAATCAACACTGAATCATAATCAATTCAAGATCCATCATATCATAACATGAAATTATTATTAACTTAACAAAGAAAAAATAAAATGAAACAACTTTAAAGTTTATCGAGTAAGTGGTTGCTCTTCAGTTCTAGAGGTAAGTTCATGGGACTAAAACTTCAATCACATGCTTGATATTTTAATCACCAAATTCAATAGTAAATACTAGAATGCCAAGCATCTAAATTAATCAAATATTATGGAATATGAAACAATTCCGACATACGAAACATTCTAAACTGTTGTAAACATGTACATATATCAAAAAAGTGATTTATGAAGGATGCATGAGCATATAATTCTACCAATGGTAGATCTGTGCATTAAGTACGTTCAGATCCAATAACATTAAAATTGGTTCCTCTATAAATGAACCCCTCTAAGAAAGAAACAAGGTCCTAAATAAAATTTTCAAAAAATAATTATTTAACCTAATTATCTTTAGGTTAATTGACATTAAAATTAAAACAACTTCAATTAAAAGTAAATAAATTAAACTTCTTAAGAACACCTCCATGATTTCGATGCTTTATCCATTTTGGACATGGCGGTGGGGGAGGGGCTTGGGATTTGTGCATTCTTGCCATAGTAATTTGAGGTGTAATTAATGCCACTTTAGCCTAATCCTCTAGCTAATCTGGAACTGATTGCATTGGTTGGACTGGTTGGACCACTTGAGTGCTGGAAGAAGATTGTTCCAAGATAATTTTCTAGTTCACGTGCTTCCTAACCTTTGTCATTCTTTCCCAATTGACTAGTGCTAGCTAGGGTATATTTTTCTACTCAATTATTTCCAAGGTAGTGAGCCGCAAGGAGGCTTTGGATCAACTTGTCTTTTCCATCCAATATAGCAAAGTCCTTGAATAGGGAATTGATAACCAAATTATGTGAATCAACTTCCTCACTGTATATCGAAAAGCAACCAAGATCCTGTTCGGAAGCCTTTAGTTTATCAGAAAACTCGTCATTTGATATTGACCAATTATCCCTCCCTCAAAAGGAAGGGATTCTAAACCTGCCTAAATAGTTCAAATCATTTATGAAGTTTTCAATTTCCTTAAGAGCTCTTTCAAATTCTTCTTCCTTCATGAGTTGCACAGAGTTACATTTTTCTTTAATCATGCATAAGGAGAAAATACACTCATCCCTTTTAGCATTAGGCCAAATTATCATCTTCGAAAGTGTTAATAAAATCAATAAGCTGATCTATATCTTTAAATCTTTCCTCGAGTATAGAGGAAGTACTTTTGGCCTCCAAAGTAGCACTTTTCATTATTCCTTTTCTGCAACTTGAGAGAATTGCCACGTAGGATTGTATTGTTGAGATCCTCTGGGTTATATCTCTCCACATCCCCTCCTTTGCTTGGACAAGAATTTGCCTTCCAGTGGTAGTCACTCTAATTACTTTGTGTAGGGACTTAATTTCATCCTGTTTCTACTTAGAGTGTTTTATATCTTCTCAATCATGGCATTCTTGCATTACAGTCGTGTCATTTCCCTATTTTCAGCCCACTCTTTTTCAAGCTCTACCTCATTGAGTTCTTGTTCTAATTGCGAAACCTTCAACTATAGGAATTTCAATCTTTCAACATCTAATTCTTGAGGTGAATGAAAGCTTTATATTTTGTAATTGTTTTAAGGTGTTGTTTTTCTGGTGCTACGAATTCTTCTTTTAGAGCTTCCAACTTGACTTGTTTTTTATGAGTTCCTTTTCCTTTGTTAGAAAGGAGGTCTGCATCACATATAATCAACTTTCAATCCTCTATCATCTTTCAAAGGCCTGTATCAATACATGGGTGTCATAATCATGGATTTTTGCAATTTCTTGTAGACTTTTAATTTATTTTTCCTTTTCTTCTAACAGATTTTTAAAGGACCTCATTTCCTTGGGTTTTCTGTCTTGCTGGGTTATCATGTCCTCCAATTCCTTGATTTTATTATCTTTGATCTTCAGACCCAATCATGCAATATGCAAATGCTAAGAAAACTTTTCCAACATAGCCTGGATTATTCTGTTTTTGGTTGTAGAATCCAATAATCCTCTAGCAACGATTTCCCCTGTTGTCTATGCCAATTTAGCATATCCAAATCTAATAACTTGTATTAATATCCATAGAAGAGGGGCGAGAACCTACTAGTTGATTCTCGTTTACTTTTGGCTACACCACTGTGATATTAAATGTATTTGATTCGAAATCTGTCAATGAAATAAATCTTGGCCCGACAGTGGGGGTCATTTCATTTCTCACGTCTTTCTCTACCAATTTCGATTGTTGCAGAAACAACATTAATTTTGTGTTGAACATGTGTACTGGTTTTTCTTCAATAAAATTGTGCCTAGCGTCTAACACCTGCGCTCTTGAATCCTTTGGTTCGGTTTCATAAATGGCCTATTGCATTTCACCGTTCATTTGTTCCACCATTTGCTCAAATGCTTCAGTATCCACGTCTTCACCTTCTCTAACCTTCACGTAGCGTAAGGCTTCCACCAACTCTAAAACCTCTAATTTTCTCTTCGTAATTGGAACAAGTGTGGCTATGAAAAGGCTAAGAAGGCTTTGTTTCCATAACACAAATTTTGGTTCATATCAAAGCTTAATTATGCATTTCCTTGTCGCCTGTTGGTACCTTGCTTTGTTCTGTGGCCACTAGGTGGAGAGAGAATTTTCGAACTTCTCCATCTCTCCTCTACTTTCACGAGTGTAGGTTGATAGCCCTGCTTTATTTCTTAGTCTATAACTTATTACGAGGGGGTCATAATGTCAATATTTATCATGCATTAATCTGAATGAATGCATTTCCTTTTATGATTACATCTACTGCATTTTTATTTTTAGCTATGAGAGGTTGAAAAAAATAAGGATAACTAAAAAATGGTCCATTTTTCTTTGACGCATAGTGTGACTCATTAATTGTAATTATTTTTCTTAACACTTCATAAGCAAAGATTAAAGGTGTGTTGAACTTGGATAAATGAAAAGGTTCTTTTTCGAAACCACACAATCTAATTAGGGAAAGGTTAGGGTATAAAAGCTAGCTCCCTATGCTCTCTTGCTCGGCCAGACGCAAAACTCTTCTATGTTTTTATAAATTCTATCTAGGGCCTCACCGAGCAGTTTAATTATCATATAAAAAGAGAAATTATTAATGTATTGGGTATAAGAGTGTTGGAGACATCTCGGGTATATTATGTCTACCCATTGTTAAATCTCCACCTCTTTCCCATTTACATCCTTAATAGTTGTGAGGAGTCTAGTGGATAGAAAGTAAGTAGGATAGTTAAATAAAATTAAATGAATGAGGTATGTACAATTATGACAAGATTTGAAGGGATATTAGTTGTGATGTCAACCATGATAGCTCTAGCCAAATATTTCAGAAAATTGATCACCATTCTGTGGGGACTCATAGTAATAAGACGAATAGTTAAGAAAATAGATTTGTTAATATTTAAATCGTTGGCTAAGCCAAGGATAATGGAAAATAACAACGTCAAGGACTAACATAAGAGTTTTAGTGAGCTAGCAAGAAGAGGGAATTCCAATTTTAGGTTTGGGTCAGGGCTTTGGAGTAAGCCTTTGACGAATTCAACTTTATCTTCTTCTACCCATGTGATAAACTCTTGGTCGAGCCCTTTATCAGTAATGTTTATTCTAGAGGCTGGTAAACCAAGCATTTTTTAAATAATATCCTAATTTATTTCAAGGATTACCTAATGGTCTATGGGAGAAGTGGTAGTATGAGGCTTGGGGTGAAGATACTTAGTTAGCAGAAGGGTAGAATATGGGTCAAAATTCATGGTAGGGAGTGTTGAGTCTAAAACCCCATATTTCTTGAGACATTGGTCCTCTTCAGAGCTACATGAAGGGGAATTCAGGGTTCTTTTCAATGTCAGGATGTCTGTAGGATAGATTTGGGTATCTTTGATACAAACCAATTCATTGATAAGAAATTATTTAGATAATTGCTCTCGCATTTCATTTCTTCCTAGGAATGGACAAACGAAGAACTATAACACAAGTTGGAATGGAAAAAGAGTACTTACTTGGTGAGAATTGTTAGGATATTTCGACATATAGGAAATAGTTAAGTTCAACTTGGTCTAGTATAGAGTTAGGTAAAGTGTGTTTCTTTACCGTTGTACATTTTGTAACGTACAATCCGACGGTCACGATATGTAGTGATCCGACGATTCACTCTCTCCTCGGTATTACCGACACTTGATCCATGGCTTGACACCCGATTGGTCCATGAGTTCTATTTAAAGCGCATGGAGGGTCATTGTTCAGGTAATCCGTCTATGAGAGAAAGCTTATGTAAATTTTCATTCTTTGATTAATAAATTGCCTGAAGTGGCCACGTTGGCTTAGGCCGTGGACTGTTTCCCTCTTTGAGGGTTTTAACCACGTCAAAAATACTGGTGTATTGATTTGAGATCTGGTTGTGAGCGGTGTCCTTTTGGTGTTCTTTATGAGGAAATTACCCTGTAAATTCCTACAAAAACTGTGTGTATAATTGAATGGAAACTGTTCTTTGCTCTAACAATGCTGTGAACAAGGGGAAACAAATGAACAAGGGAATATTAGGAAAGGTAAAACATTAAGGAATTAGGGACTTTGGAAATAAAATGTAATTAGGAAAGGAAGGGGAAGTGTAAATATTGGATTAGGGTTTTGGGATATTAAGTAGGATTAATGTGTTTTTAATAGAGGCGAGGGACTAGGATTTGAGGGATTATAGTGTAGGATTAATGAGGGAATTAATGGGGAAGAATAATGAGTGAATTTGGGAATGAGAAACAAAGGGAAATGGGGAAAAAACACAACCTTGGTTACACACTGTTTTCAAACCCTACAACACTTTTTTACATTCAAACCCTACAACACTTTTTACATTGACAAAAGGAGGGCTTCAAATTTGGATCTCCACGGAAAAAATTTCATGAACCCATCACATTAACCTTTAAAAGCCAAGCAAAGATAATGGATATGATCCTACCTGAAAATTTTATGTGGAGAGGAGGCGATTTGATGCTCTTTCAAACAAGTTTCGGGCTCCAAACCCAGTGCGCTGCGCACTTGTATTTTAACACTGTGGCTTTGTGCCCAGTGTGCCGCGCGCAGCCAATGCGTCGTGCGCCTAGCCCGGTGCATCGCGCGCCTGAAAACTACTCCAACCTCCACTCAAACTCACAAATTTGCTTTGGAACGATCTTCTCCACTCTTGGCATGTACAATGACTTGAAAATGTATTGAAATATCTTTATAAAGACTCCCTTTTGATTTTTGCTTGGTCCATAACCCATTTTGTAATGTTTTGTCTTTGACACTTTTTCAGGATTAATAGACTTCTGAATTTTTGGTTTCCTCTTTAAATTTGGTTGAAATAATGATTTTCTTTGACAATTTTTTGCAGAGATAACTGTGATATAATCTGGCAAAGGAGACCAAGGCTGCGCCTGGACAATTCAAGAACTGAAATGTTTGAAAATTTATTACAAAAATGAGATGACGACTTATCTTCAAAACAGAGTTTTGAAGAGAAGTCCTAATATATCTGTATAATGATAAAAATCTTTGAGATAACCACCTATCGAGGACATCCCTTTAGCCTGCTGGTCTTCTTAGACTTTGCAAAACAAAATTGACTTAACCCTAGACCTAATGACCGAGAACACTTGTCATGACCTAGAAATTGACCTCTTGATTTTTAGGAACAGACTTGAACCAGCAGTGCCAAACATGAGGGGAATGAGTGACACAAACCATTCCGTCAGATTTATGGCATGCCTAACGAAATGCAACTGATCGAAACTGATGAGACACCTAAACATGAAATGCAAAAAAGAGCTTTGATCTCTGACGGAGGGATAACTAGACCGACTCTAACATAAACTTGCTTTGGGCTTAACAATCCATAAATCACAGGGATTAAATTTGGATAAAGCTACTATTAATATCGGGAAGCAAGAACGACAAGGTATGACATTTACTGCGATATCTTGAGTTAAAGATCTGAATGGTCTATGCTTTCAACCTCCATTTTCATATGAATGATATGAAAATATGGAAAAAGTGACAGGTGTGAAAATAAGAAAAGAAGAAGAAGAGAGATTGAGACTCATCACATTGTAAAATATTAAAAATAAAAAATTTAATAATGTATTCTTATTATTCACATTTTCTATCATTCAACACTATTGCATTGTCACTTTACATCCAAAGTTTTTATTCCATCATTTTTCATCAATACAATTATTAACAATATTTATCATCTCAAAAAATTGAGGTAACTAAGCAAATTTAAAATTAAAATGACCAGATTAATTTGAGAAATATTTAGCATATTTAAAATGATTCAATTAATATTATATGAATTTGCATATTATTGATAAAATTAATCATATGTTCGTTATATTTTCTTTGGCCGCACACGACTGAAACCAACCTAGATCCATCTTAACTCCGGATCTATCAAGCGCTGAGAGGGATCAAATATCTTGAGGTGGAAACATTCCTCACATTTTGCACTCAAAAAAGATGTTTTCACCTTGAGAGATTTGATCCCTCTCAACGCTTGATAGATCCGAAGTTAAGATGGATCTAGGATGGTTTTGAAGGAGTCAATGATTATCAAATGGATGTAAAATAATTTTTTTTTAATGGGGAACTCAAAGAAGTTTATGTTGGGCATATAGAAGGATTTCAACTATTAGAATACAAAGACTACATATACTGAATAAATAAAAGCATTGTATGGCTTGAAACAAGCACTCATGGCATGGTATTCCGGATTGGATAAATACCTTTAGAAACAAGGTTTGAAAAGAGCTATCATAGGCAATAGTCTTTTAATATTAATATTGAAAAAGGTAACATGCTAATGATTGTTTTCTAGGTGGATGATATAATTTTTAGTAGTGATGAAGATTATATGAGCAGGCATTTTGCAGCCAACATGCAGAAGGAATTTGAGATGTCTATGCTAGGAGAATTGTCCTTATTTCTTGTTTTGTAAGTTAATCAATTAGGAAAAGTTATTTTCATATTTTAGACCAAGTATCTTAAGGGAATATTGAAAAATTTTGGTATGGAAAACTGCGCTTCTGTAAGCACTTGCATGGTTACAAGTTGCAAACTCAACAAGGATGATGAGTCTCCAAAAGTAAACCAAACCATGTACAGGTCTATGATCGAAAATATTCTTTAGTTAACAACATCAAGAATAAATATTTTGCAACTGGTAGGAATGGTGGGGATATTTTAATCATGTCCAAAGGAGTCTCATTTGAATGTAGTTAAAATAATATTTAGATATCTACAGGGCACTATGGATTATGGATTATGATATCCAAGGGGTAGAAACCTTACACTCAAAGCCTTTACAAATGCATATTGGGCTAGAAGTGTTAATGAAAATAAGAGCACTAGTGGAGGAGCCTTCTTTTTAAGAAAATTTCTAGTTTCCTAGCTTAGCAAGAAACAAACATCAATTTCTCTATCCATCGTTGAAGCATAGTATATTACAACAACCTCTTGTTGTAGTCGAGTTCTACGAATGAGGCAAAATATTAATAATATTCAATAAATTTGTGATATTCATGTCTCTATTATGTGTTACAATATTATTATTATCAATACCTCACAAAATCCTATTATGCACTCTAAAATGAAGCACATTCCCTTAAGGTATCATTTTCTTCGAGAAAAAGTTGTTGATCAAACTATAAATTTGGAATACATCTCAACAAGAGAAAAAATTGCAGATATATTTAGTAAACCATTACGAAGAGAAAGATTTGAATATCTTAGACAAAAAAAGGGAGTAATTTCTTCCTCACAATAAGGAATGGCTCATTGATCTCAGCTAAAGAGGATAGGGTTTCCCTCTAGTCTTTGATAGGAGGAGTATGTCCATAATAGGAAGATTCCATATGAAGAGAGTTTAATGGTAGGGAGAGAGTCCATTGAAAAGAAGAACAGGTGCACATGAACATAAGTAGTCACCAAATAAGTAACCAGTTTCCATTGATGTCAAAGGGGGAGAGAAAGTAGACATTGAAAGAGAGAAAATTTTGGACTAGCAACTTGACAGGGAAAGTTTAGTATATTGCCATCAATGACCATCAATGTATGGCGGTGTTGCTATCAATGACAAAGGAGGATATTTTTAGACATAATGTTGTTATTGATGACTACTAATGCCATTTATGTGAAAGGGTATTCCAAAGGAAGGAGACCGTTGAGTATAATATTATCATGATAGTTTGATACTTTGAAGCATCACATCAATGATGAAAAAGTGGCTTGAATAGTATCAAGTTTTTGTTGAAGTTATGATGTTCAAATGAATCTATATATGGTATGTTTAGATAGTCCTCTTCGAGACCTTTTTGATAGTATATCACACTGGGTTGAACTCCTCCGAAATGAGAATATAAGTCAATTTGAAGGTGACAATGGAAATAATGGAAAAAACCAAATTTATTATTAAAAAATACCAAATTTGTTAACAATCATGCATTTTTATATTGGATCCATGTATTTGTGAGAAATCAATAGTAGATGGTGCATGGAATCACACACTAGTTAATAAGATTAAACTTCATGCATCTCTGGACATATCTGATCGTTATTGTTTCCATGAACAGTGGATGGAGTTTAATGGCAGACAAGCCCCCTCGCATGTCATCTGACCTCTAGAACATTTGAATAGTGAAAATGTGACACATGGAAAGTGTAGGGGGATCCCATATCTAGATGCAAAATGGACGCCCTCAGCACAAGTAACAAGTGATGTGGCAGTATGACGTGGACTCTAGTATTCTTAACTTGCAAAAAATATTAGAGTGCGAAATATGCCAAAGATATCATAGAAAATAACAAAATGCGATGGCAGCAATTGAAATATTCAATTAAGATATGCAACAATATTGTTCAGTTTCCTCTTTGAGGGGGAAAATCCAATAGATTAGAGCTCAATTACAAAAACAAAATACAAGACATCCCTTACTATCTTCGAAAATATATAGTTTCATGAGACCCAAAACCATAACTACTCGTGGTCCCTTGCATAATGCGGGTTAACCACTTTATTTATTAGCTATGGCCCATTATAACTAATTATGGTCCCTTTTTATAATGTGGGTCAACCACTTACAATGCTTATGTGATTTATTTCTTGGGCTTATTACATTGATAAAGGGGTTAGGGTTGGACCCTAACATGCCCTCACCCTTTAGAAGTAGCCTTGTCCTCAAGGCTGGAGCTGTTACAATTTTTGGAGAATAGTTTCTATTTCCCATGTTGTATCTTTTGGTAAGGTGTCATTCCACTAGATGAGCACTTCCTTGATAGTGTGACCAAAAATATGTTATTCCCGTGAATCCAAGGCCTGATTTGATTGGATCACAATAGAACCTTCCTCGTCCAATTCAATAAATATGGTTTGTACCTTACAATTGTGTCCCACGACTTTCTTGAGGGAAGAGACATGGAATACAAAGTGGGATTTTGAAGTGGCTAGCAGGGCTAGTTTGTAGGAGATAGAGCCAATACGCTGAATCACTTGATGAGGCCCATAAGATTTTGGAGCTAATTTTTGGAAGCCCTTTTCTTTGAGAGATGTTTGCTTATAAGGATGGAGTCAACGAAACACTTGGTGACCCACTTGAACATACTTTTTTGAGCGATGTTGGTTAGCCTATTACTTCATCCAATTTTATGCTTGATGGATGTTATCCTTTAGAAGAGTGAGAGTGGAAGATCCGTTTTGAAGAAACTTATCAATTTCCTGCACTTTGAAAGATCCTGGAAGATACTAAGTTAGTGAAGCTGGGAGTTAGCCATACACCACCTTATACAATGTCATATTGGTTGCTTCATAATAATTAGTATTATGCCACCATTCTACTAAAGGTAACCATTGCACGCATTGATTTTGCAGGTAGATCTCCAAACATTTGTTTACCACTTCATTTTAACCATCCATATGGGGGTGATATGTTGTACTCATTTGGATTTTCATTCCATGTAGCTTGAACAACCCCTACCAAAAAGTTCTAGTGAAGGTAGGATCGCAATCAAACCAATAGAAGTAGCCATGCAAATCAGTTTGAAAATTTGACCCATGAAGACTTGGGCCACCAAAGTTGGAGTGAACAAGTGTGGTAAGGCACAAAAATGGGTTTATTTGGAGAGTTGATCCACTACCACCATGATGACTGACTTGTTGCCTGATTTAGGGAGACTTGTAATGAAATCCATGGAGAAATACATCCATATAGAAGTAGGTAGCGACAAAGGTTCTTGGTGTCTTTATTGTTTCCCCTTTTTTGCACTGGTAGACGTCACATTCAACTACAAATGTAAGAATGTCCTGTTTCATCCCTTCCCAAAAGATGGAGCAGTGTGCTCGAGCATAAGTATTTTGAAAGCCCAAATGTACTATGATGGGTGAGGAGTGTAGCTCTACTAGGATGCATGGTTTGAGAGTGGAGTTAGGGGAGAGAACCACATGATCTTTATATTGAAGAATATCTTCCTACTAATCCCATTTTGGGCTTAGAATCTGCTTGTAACCTTTGGATTAGCTAGGAAAGAGATGGATGGGAAAACCATTCATCACGTGCCTCCTTAATCTAAGATGCGATGGGAAAGGATAAGTATAAGAGGGTGCCATCCTCCTCAAGTTGTCATGACAAGGCATCGACCACAATATTGTCTCGAACCTTCTTATAGACTATCTCATAGTCATAGCCCAACATTTTTGTAAGACATTTATTTTATTGTGGAGAAGATAAGCATTGATCCAGAAAGACTTCAGACTATGATGCTCAGTTTAGATTTGGAATCGTACAAGGAAGTACGGTAGCCAAGTTTCTACTGCATATAGGTTGGCCATCATTTATTTCTCATAAGTAGATTGACCCAAATTCTTAATACTTAATTGTTGGCTTGTGAAGGTTATTGCTCAACCTTATTGCATTAATATTACTCCAATGTTGGTCCCTGAGGCATCACATTCGATCAGAAAGGGTTTTGTAAACACTGGGAGGGAAAAAATTGGGATCAGGGTGGAACACATGGTATGTTTAAGATCTAAGAAGGCTTGTTGAGCTGCTTCTATCCAGAGGAATGCATTTTTCTTGAGAATATTCGTCAGGGGTTTGGAAATGTGTCCATAACTTCTAACAAATTTGCAATAATATCTCATGAGGACCAAAAATTCCCATAGAATTTTCAAGGTCCGAGGTTGTGGCAAATCTTGGTTTCTTGAATATTTTTTTTATAGAACCGTAATCCTTTGCGACCCACCATGTGTCCCAAGTATTCCACCTCTTCCATTCCAAAAGAACACTTGCAAAATTTAACAAATAATTTATTATCTTTCAAAAGTTGCAATACCTAGTCAACATGTTGAAAGTATATTTCCCATGTTTTTCTATAGATGAGTATTTCATAAAAAAAGACCAGGACAAATTTATGAGATATGGCTTGAGAAGGTGATTCATGAGACTTTGAAAGGTGGATGGAGCATTACAAAGACAAAAGAGCATAACAAAAAATTCACAGTGAACTTCATGGGTTCTGAAATTTGTCTTGGGAACGTCTGGTATTTTCATTATGATTTAGTGATAGTCCGAATGAAGATCCAACTTGGTAAAGAATTTGGCACCATGGATTTCATCAAGGAGATCATTGACTGTTAGAAAATTATATATTATGGAGCAATGGAACACATAAAATAATGTAGAAATATAAACACAGAAAACACATAAAACAAGAGAGACACAAATATATGTGGTTCACCTAGTTTGGGCTATGTGCACCTCGAATAGCTAGTCCTTCCTTTCTATTATCTAGCAAAATGAAGAGACACAACCTACAATAGATCTGCTATAATATCCTCTGTTTTCTCTCACAGTCTCACCTGTCTACTTCTCGCTCAGAGATACAGATATTACGCAGACTCAATACAATACCCTCATACAAAGAGAGGGGTTTCCTTCTAGGGAAAAAAACCCTAAACTAAACATAAGTTCTACTGTCAGATCATTTGCCTAATGAATGGCCAAGATTGACTAGAAATTACTATACTTTTACAAGGCAATTTTACATTTGTTTTTAGCTTCGGGGATGCTGCCCTTGAGCCACCACCGGGGGAACGCTGGCCCCCAGACCCCCCAACCGGGGGGATCGGCCCCCTCGGACCCCCGTGGGGGGGACAAGCCCCTTCCACACCCCCCCACGTGGAGGGGTGTACAAACTTCTTGGGGCATACATCCAGCTGAAACAAAGACCTCTGAACAACCATGCTCCACACACAACAATCTCCCACTTGGAGAATGATTGTAGCAACTCCACCACTGCTTCATTTGCTAGACAATGACTCCTCTTTGGACCTAGATATTTCTCATCTTTATCGTCATCCTTGAAGACCAATTGAAACTGAGCATATTCTCAGTTTCTCCCTGGTTACAACTTTTGTTAGCATATCTGCAGGATTCTGGCTAGTGTGTATCTTTTCCAGCTTCAACTGTCCATCTTCCAACACTGATCGTATGAAATGGTACTTGAGTTGTATGTGTTTAGTCCTGGAATAAAATGCTGAGTTCTTTGCAAGATGAATGGAACTTTGGCTATCACTGTATAACATGCCCATATCATGCTCCTTACCCAATTCACCCATAAACCTTTGTAACCAAATCATTTCTTTACTAACCTCTGTAGCAGCAACATACTCTGCTTCTGTTGTTGAAATTGCAACAATAATTTGGATTTTTGAAACCCAACTAACAACTGTTACACCAATAGTAAATACATATCCTGTAGTGCTCCTCCTGTTATCTCCTTGCCATATCTGCATCAACATATCCCTATAGAGAAATTTTTGGACCACCAAAGCATAATGCTTGATTTGTGGTACCTTTCAAATATCTGAGAATCCATTTCACTGCCATCCAATGTTCCTTTCCTGGATTTTTCATGTACCTGCTTACAACTCCCACTGCATGTGCAATATCAGGCCTTGTGCAGGCCATGCATACATTAAGCTTCCAACTGCTGATGCATATGCAACTTTAGACATATAATCCATGTCTTCTTGGGTCTTTGGGCACATTTCCTTACTAATTTTGAAATGAATAGAAAAATGTGTACTAATTGGTTTTGCATTGTGCATATTAAATCTTTTCAACACCTTTTGTATGTACTCATTCTGAGACAATGTTAACTTGCGATTTTTCCTGTCTCTAGTGATTCTCATACCAAGGATTTGTTTTGCAGCTCCCAAATCCTTCATTGCAAATGAATTTGCCAATTTTCTTTTGAGCACATTTATTTCCTGCATGTTAGATCCTGTAACAAGCATGTCATCTACAATAACAATATAATATAGCTGCCATCATTTTGCTTTTTCAGATAAACACAATGATCAGAGTGACATCTAGTATAACCTTGTTCAGACATAAACTTGTCAAATTTTAGATACCACTGCCTTGGAGCCTGTTTTAAGCCATACAAGCTCGTCTTCAACCTGCACACTAGTTTCTCCTTCCCTTTCACTTCATATCCTTGTGGCTGATGCATATATATCTCTTCCTCCAAATCCCCATGGAGAAAGGCTGTCTTTACAGCTAACTACTCAAGATGCAAATATTCAGTTGTTACAAGACTTAAGATATTTATGGTTGAAGTCATTTTAACAACAGGAGAAAATATTTCATCAAAATCAATACCTTTCTTTTGTGTAAACCCCTTCACCACAAGTCTAGCTTTGTACCTCTGTTTTCCCTCATCTTCTTCCTTCAGCTTGTAAACCCATTTATTCTTCAATTTAGTTTTTCCTGCAGCCAACCTGACTAAGTCCCAAGTCTGGTTATGCATTAAGGAGTCCATCTCTTCTTCCATGGCTACCTCCCACTTCTTCCTGCTTTCAACCTGCGTTGCTTGTTCATAACATTCGGGTTCACCAGAATTAGTCAACAATAAATAATATAATGAAGGAGAGTATCATTCAGGGGGTCTACTTATCCTGGTAGATCTTCTAACACCACTTTCAGGTGTTTGGAGTGCCTGTTGCTGTTGTGGTGGTTGTTGTTGTTGATTATTATTATTTTCATGCACCTTTACTTTTTCACTGATTTCATCAAGGACTGCGTATTCCTTGTTTTCTTTTTCCCGTTTCTTTTCCTGCAACTGATTCTTATACAAGACATTTTCATTGAATATCACATCTCTGCTCCTAATGATTTTGTGATTTTCGTAGTCATATAAGCGATAACCAAAATCATTAACACCATATCCAATAAAGGTAGATTTCTTTGACTTTGCCTCAAGATTTATCAATATGGACAAAGGCCTCACAACCAAAAGGCTTTAAAAAAGAGTAGTTTACCTTTTTACCTGTCCATGCTTCCTCTGGAACACCACCATCCAAGGAACTTGAAGGCCCTCTGTTTATTATATAAACAATAGTATCTACAACATCTGCCTAAAACTGTAAAGGCAATCCTGCATGCAATATCATGCACCTTGCACACTCCATGATTGCTCTGTTCATCCTTTCCACACACCATTTTCTTGTGGTGTTCTTGGAACTGTCTTCTCTCTACGAATTCCATGCTATGAACAATACCTATCAAACTCTTTGTTGCAATATTCACCTCCATTGTCTGGTATGAGACACTTCAATTTCTTCCTGTCTCAATCTCAACCAAAGCTTTCCATTTCTTGAAAGTATCAAATACATCAGATTTATTCTTAATACAATAAATCCAAGTTTTTCTTGTTGCATCATCAATAAAAGTAACATAATAACGAGAGCCACCGAGAGATGATACTTGAGAAAGTCCCCATACATCTGTATGCACAAGCTCTAATTTTTCACTCTTATTTTCTTTCCCAACTCTGAGAAATATGACTCTCTTCTATTTTCCATAAATGCAATTCTCACAGAAGTCCAAATCAACATTCTTCAAACCCGACAACAAATTCCTTCAATGAATAATCTTCATCCCCTTTTCACTCATCTGTCGGAGCCTATGATGCCATAATGCTACATCTGCTCCGTTGGAAGTTAAAGAATTAACAGAGTTAGAAATACCATTGCATAAATATAGTGTACCAACATTTTCGCCTTTTTCTATTACCAGGGTTCCTTTGGTGACCTTCCAAGCTTTATCTGTGAAAGTTGTCACACAACCTTCACCACCTAACTACCCTATTGAAATTAGATTTTTCTTTAGATCTCGAACATGCCTTACCTGCTTTAGTAGCCATTGGTTTCCATTATGTTGTTTTACAATAACCTTACCCATTCCAATAATTTTACAAGGTTTATCATCACCCAAACGAACTTGTCCAAAATATCCTTGAACATAGTCATCAAAGTATTTCTTATCATGTGTCGCATGGAATATGGCCCCTGAATCTGCCACCCAGGAATCAGTGATATTTTCAAAAGAAAAAATCAAAGCATCTTGTAACACCTCACCTATCACATTGGCTTCTTGATTTTTTTTTTGCTATGCATCTCCTTCTTTTTCCTTCCAAAATCTACAGTCTTTCTTTAGGTGTCCTTTCTTTCCGCATTTCCGGCACACTATTCCCGATTTGGACTTGGATTTGCCTTTCCTTGATTTACTGCGATATCTTGAGCTCTTTCCTCTTTCCATTTTTCTTCCCCTAGACTTTGCACTCAAAGCATTACCTGATGTCTCACCGGAGCTTTTCCATCGCATTTCCTCGCTAAGGATAGCACCATCAACATCATCAAATTTTAAAGTACTAGATCCAGACACAGAGTTACTAATGGCCATTATTAAACCATTCCAACTTTATGGCAATGAGCACAAAAATAACAAAGCTCTAACTTCATCATCAAAGTTTACCCCTATAGAACATAACAGACTTGTAACAGTATTAGAATCATTTAAATGGTCCGCGATAGATCCACCTTCCGACATCTTCATATTAAATAACCGTTTCATAAGAAATACCTTGTTTGAGACTGAGGGTTTCTCATATAGTTTCTCCAACACCTTCATCAAATCCTCTGTCATTATTTCCTTCGAAATGGTGAAGTAAACCGATGCTATGAGGCACAATCGTACTATTCCAAGTGCCTTTCTATCGAGAAGATTCCATTCTTCATCTATCATACCTGTCATCATCTTTGTTTTTACGCCCAATGGTAGTTACAGATCTTTTTGATACAGATAATCTTCCATCTGCATCTTCCACAGTGAGAAATTTTGGCCGTTAAATTTCTCGACCCTAAACTTACCATCTTCCACCATTTCTCCCACTCAAATGAGGAACCCTTCTTTCCTGCAAGTTTGTCAGTGAAATAGACCTTTGGCTCTAATATTATTTGTTAGGAAATTATATATTACGAAGCAATGGAACACATGAAAGATTGCAGAAATATAAACACAGAAAATGTATAAAACAAGAGAGACACAGATATACGTGGTTCACCTAGTTTGGGTTACATCCACCCCGAACAACCAATCCTTCCTTTCTATTATCCAGCAAAATGAAGAGACACAACCTACAACAGATCCACTATAATATCCTCTATTTTCTCTCACAATCTCACCTCTTTGCTTCTAGCTTGGAGAATACAGATCTATTACACAGCCTCAATGCATTGCCCTCATATGAAGAAAGGGATTGTCTTCTAGGGAAAAAAGCCCTAAACTAAACATAAGTTCTATAGTTAGATCATCTTCTTAATGAACGACCCAGATTGACTAGAAATTACTATACTTTTACAAGGCAATTTTACATCTATTTTTTTTGGCTTCGGGGGTGCTGCCACCGAACCCCCACCGAGGGACCGCTGGCCCCCAGATCCCCCAACCAGGGGGGGATCAGCCCCCATGGACCCTCGTGGTGGGGACAAGTTCCCCCCGCACCCCCTCGCATGGAGGGGTGTACAAACATCCTAGGGTATACATCCAGTTGAAACAAAGACCTCTGAACAGTCATGCTCCACATCCAACATATACTCTGTTGTTAATGTTCAGAATTTGAGATTATTTGAGTCTCCCTTGATTGATGATCAAGGAGGGTATGTTTAGTTTCCATCAATAGATGACCTGTCACCAGAATATCTAGATGAGGTTCAGCAAGATCTTATACTTGATAGCAGAATCAAGACTTTGAAGAGAGGATATGTCGAATACCTTAGAGTGGGACTGAAGGGACAAAATCCTTCTCAAGCCATATGGTTATAGATCGAGAAGGTGAGGGAGTCCTACCCTCACATGCTGAACAATTGATAGTATCTTTTGGGGTCCAAAAGGATTCTAGTGGGAGGAATGATTAGGTGCTCAGTATTTAGCTCAAAAATAAAACTCCTTAGAATGGCTTGAAACTTGAACAACCACGTTCGTCTAGGAAAAATGATCCTAGTGCAACTCTTTTCGCCAAAAAACAAGTTCATATGAGAAAGTTATTGTGTTCTCATTGCTTTGCTAAACATGTGAAATTTGCAAAAAAAATGCCCAGTCATTGCATAGTTAGTATTTCGTACTACTAATGTGGCTAGTGACTAGAGATGGTCAATGGTGGTCAACATCAAATCACAATTGGAGAGTGTCACATTTAGTTTGGGTTTCAGGTGGTGTGTTGGCACAATTCTATTGACTTTTTTTTTGGCCAATGAAAGAATGTCACGTGGCAAGACTGGAGGCTACCATGTGGCACCTCCCAAAGGCCTAGGCAGGGCTTGGCAGCGGAGCATATATTTTGGGTGGAGGTTGAGGTCTAACTCGTGACCTCTGGCATACCATCCGCAAGTCTTAACTGCCTCTGCTACCATTTGTTTCTTACGTCATTAGTTATCCGTTTATATTTAAAGTGAAATGGTTATGGAATGGGTGGTTAGGGCAGGGCCAACCCATAGGCCAACCCTCCCCATGTGAATGCAATGGTGGTAACCGCAAACGGTTGGGTAGGCGGCTATGCTAATGACTCCCTAGACAGTTACCGAAAACCGTCTCTGCCCATGTGAACAAGCTACGGTAATAATTGAGGTAAGATAACCCAGCGGTTCAAATGCTCCAACACCGCAGCGGTCTTCGTCCATGTGAATGCCACAATGTTAGACCAAATAGTTAGTGCGGCAGCCTCCAAAACTACGAGGCAACCACAACATGTGATCTCATCTAAACTGCCAGCAATTTTGGTTATGGTTAGCCATATCTGTGGGGTTAACATTAATCGCCTCCATTAAATCTGACTTAACATTAGTTAAACTCTGAGTTTAATTGGTGATGTTTTAAAAGAACTCCTATTTTGGTTGGAATTCCAAAAAAGGTGGGGCTAATTGGAGTCATTCCATTTTTAGAGGACTTTTTCTAGGAAAAGGTTGTTTTAGCCATAGGGAGAGTAATTTTCGACCAAAATGAGCTCACGAAGAGGTGTTCTTAGCTAATTTGGACATTCTGAACACATTGGTGTAGGTATGAGGAGCCTTAGAGCTTTGTAAGATATCATTTTTCCATATTCAGCTAATACAAAGGCCCAAGCAATGGAAGTTGGACCAAGGAGATGTAGGTTAGGAGGGGTGAACTCCTTCAACAAAACTTTGTGTTATGTGTCTATTTGATGGTTTTCTGTGTTTTTCACTGTTTTTATTCAACATTGATCATTTAAGCTATTTTTCTCATTAATATCATATTAAACGTAAGGAAATTTACCTGTTTACATACACAAACAACTATTGAAACCTCAGTACAAGAAGCAATAAGCATGAACATGTTTATAAAACTGTAATTTATATTAGCACAACAAAAAATAACAATAAAAAATAGATCAATAAAGATAAGAGGAAGATTTCCGAGAGCGTAGAGCTTGAGCAAAGCTACAAGTTCAAAGAATATCCACTTGTTGAGAGAGTATCTTTGGAGATAGGTGCAAAGATACGACAGTGCGACAAGAGAGTAGCACAAATAAAGAGGGAGAAGAAGATATCGGAAGAGATGGAAAGGATATTCTAGGACATAGAGAAGAAGCTCAAAGCAAAACAAGAGCTCATCAGGAGAGAGAATGAAGAAAGGTAGAGAAACGATCAGGAAGAAGGACAAGTTGCACTGTAATAGCAAACTACACAGATACAGGTTGAGACAATATAGTAACCAAGACATGATGAACATGGTGAGAAGGTGCAGGTTTGGGAACTTGCTCGATAGGTTGAGTAGTTGGTTGAGATAACAGACATGGAGACAAAACTGGAGTTAGAGGACCACGACATCGATCTCATGCCAAGGGCATATCAAGTCGTACCACAGTCTTCGGCACCTCCAAAACCACAACCAGTCCGAAGCGAGTAGGGAGAAGTTGTTCTCCTTGAAGATGATCTGAAGACATACATGGAAAATTTTTCATTTGACGAGACACAATAGAGGATCGTATAGGCACAAAGAAAGTATCTCCCAGATGATGACAAATCACTTGCACACACAGAAGAAAGGGTGATTGTACCAGATGTTAGAAGACATCTAGTTTCCATGGTCGAGGCTTCTAAGGCTTATGTAGAAGCCACGAGTGTGACAATCAAGTTCTCAATAGCAAAGAATGAATGAATGGAAAAGGACCTACAAGAGGCTAGGTAGAGAAAAGAGTAGTCCAAAGGATTCCCGATGGAAGAAATGAAGAAATACTAGCAGAGGTATCAGCTTTGGAAGCTACCATGTGGACATTGTATAACATATTTGTCATCGTGCAGAAAGAGGTTGTGCATCTATATAGTTTTTAGCAGCAGTGTGCGTAGACAACACAAATTCTCAAATATATTCACACTGATATTGCGCACATGCAACATGGACAATGAAGTCCAAGGGAGCCTCGATTTACTTGAACAAGAAGATGAAGCCACGGGATAAGCTAGACAAAGCATGGATTCAAATGCAGATATAGAATTATGAGAAATTCCCTCTGCTCATTAGTGACATTGACGCTTCCTATGCATGATCATTCAAGAGTCTAGATCTCATAGTGTGAATCCACAAGATCCCTTCCATTGGAACCCTCACCTAGCCCATGAGGAAGAACCAATTCATGTTGGATGTAGAAAGGTACATTGGGAAGTTTATGCATGAAGCCACCAGCAATGATTTGAAGATAAACACATAAAACATGCAAAGGTACATCGGTGGTCCAACCACACTCAAGAGATTGTTGCACATGATTTAGGATGAGATGGGCAGAGGTTTCAAAACCATATACACAGAAGCCATGGAGGAAAGGGTCGCTTTGACAGATATGCTATCAAACAGTTTGGGGGCACGATAGAGTAGTACCAAGCTTGGTATTAGTTCATCACCGAAGATCACCACAAGGAGGTTACGAAGTTGGTCTTCCCCCAAGACCCGAAGTGATGTTGTTTTTCTTGTCAAGCCAACTCAAGTCTATTTTGTCATGTATGGGTATATGTGGAAATTGTATTATTGTATATGTATTGCAAGTGAAATTCCAAGTGTCATTAGTGGAATGTGAACAATAACTATTGTAATGTGAAGAGTCATGAGGGTAGTCTGAGTCAAAGGGGAATATCAAGGGTCACCCCACTGTTTGCTATATATAGAACCTCATAACTCATAGTAGGGGCTTTTGGGAGCCATGATTTTGGCTAGGCATTGCTTAGAGAAGACTTGGAGAGTATTGTGATGAGCTTTGGCTTCTCCACAGTGTAGAGTGAGTACATTTCTTTGCAAGAGCATGCAGTGTTGACTGTAATGTTCCACTATTGGAACTAGTGGTTTTGAATGGTGTATCTATGGATGGAACTTTCATTATATATATATATATATAAAACAAAACCACCACATCTTCATGCATATGTTGTTATTTTAGTTCGATTATTCTGGTTACTTTAGGAATGTATGTTGTTTAACTTACGCATTTGTGTATGAACTATTTTATATATGATTGTATGAATCTTTTTGAAGTCGTGTTGTTGGTTTAACCCATCACTTTCGATTGTGGACTATTCTACTTCCATCTTGTGATTTCATTTCCCTCGTGTGTTCCTTTCAGGGTGTGTACTATTGCAAGAATCTAAGGGACGCACTTCATTTTCTCCTTTGTGTGTTATAACCCCCATGCATCTCACAACCCCCATGCATCTCACTTGAATCGTTGCAAGGTAACACACTTACTTCCAACAAATATATCACACTTACCTCTGCACATTATCGTAGTCAACGCATTGCTTTACTACTCACTACTGGGACTCCCAGTCCAAACGGTCTGAGGTCTAGTTGAGACTTCTTACCACAGACATCCCCTAACATGTTGTTGGGTCCAGCACTGTCAACGTTGTCCTTTCTCCACTCACTGGATCTTTAATGATAACGTGTTATTCATGAAGGATTAACGGTTGAATCGTGCATTAACATTTAGGGTGACAAAGGAAAAGGAGATTGCTAACAATTTCTCACTTAGATAAATCAATAATCATTTAATATGCATAATTTTACTCAGTCCTCTAGGTTTGGTGTTTGGATTATTTTTGGAAAATTAGTTATAGATTAGCCCATTTCCATTTAACTATGCCAATTTCTTTCGAACATGTCATGTTAAAATCCAAGACAGTCTAGGGGAAATGGAATGGAAAAGAAACCCAATGCCATTTTATTTTGTCAATTTATTGCTCCAACTTCTGTTAAAACTTATGCGAGAGGTGCAACTTTTCTCTCTTTTATTACAAGCTTAAATTCCACAAAATGGTTTTTATAATTTTTCAATTTCAGATCGTGCTCAAATTTCAATACATGTTGATTATATATTTATGTCAATAAGCATCTACCACTGACATATTTAGTGCGGTTGTGAGAAATGCAGGCCTTGTTTCATAAGATAGTAGTTGCATTACTTGGAATGGAAGCTCTCTCATCAACCCATAAGGAAGACATGGCTGATGTGAATTTAAAATCCACCGTGACTTACAACTGAAACATAGAACAAGGCAAGAGGATCTTATTGCTAAGTATGTAATATTGCTTTGTCTCTTCTTGGTGGCTGGGTTTTTGGCAATACTTAATTGGATGTGGAACCATCTTCATATCTAATGGAGCATCATTAGAGTATGATAAATTTCTCATATTTCCCTAACAGTAATGTATATCAATAAATGAGAATCTAGGATATGTTGTTTTTATGTACGAATTATATATTTGGTGGAAGATTGTTTTGCATGCTTGTCATTAAGTAGCTAATCTAAAGTAAATGTTTTGAAATAGATAATCAAGAATGTAATGCCTTAATGGACTTATTTGACCTTTGAAATCGTTTGTGTATAACTGATCTTTTCTACTCTTTATTATAGGACGTTGCTTGTTTATTGTACAGCAATACTTACTATACTCTTTGATAGGTATATATTTTTTTGAGAAGATTATTGATTACCTGCTTAAAACTAACTGTCTTCAAAGTGGGTGGAAAGTGGGAGCTTATACTTTTAGGTCATTATCTATCCCTACCAGTAAGGAATAAAGTTTTTTTCACATTTTAAACTTTGTTATTTCAAATATAAAGGTAACCATCCTTTACAAAATAAAAAATCCTAGGTGTTTAAAGTCTACTAACAATAGCTTTATATTAAGTCCTAAAATATAATTAGATGTTTTTTCTTTTCCATGTGCTCACCCTCGACCCAAAGGTTGGTGAGAATAAGATTACAGGTGTTATAGACATATTCGGGCACTAAAACCCCAATCATATATGTCCATAAACCAAGGGCTTCTGAGACCCTAAAAGTGTTGTTTCACACCCTAAAGGAACAAGGTCAGCTGATTACATCATCTCCTAGAAGCTCTCCACAGAAAACTACTCAGAATTGGTCAAAACTGGACCATACAGACTGCTCAATGCAAAGGGTGTGATGCATCTCACCTGCCACATGCAAAAAGTGCGATGCATACTGAAAATCCCTTCTGTAGGGTGCGATGGGCTAGAGTAGACAAATGGAAGAGACAAGTTTGCAAGGTGGATGATCATGGAATATTCTAGAAACTTCTCTTGTGACACTTGCCTCTCTGAATTCGCCCAGGGATGAGTAAGAGATCATGGATCTCCAAGTGGAATGAAGAACTATCAGAGAGAGGACACTAATAAAAATCCCAGAAGCTGACTCACCCCCCTACAATCATCTATATATGGATCCCTCATCCCAGAGATCCAGAGGCTGGAATATTGTATCTTGTAAGGAAGTGCTATTGGTTTCCTGGTGGAACATCATAATGTTGGGTGATCTAAGCTTTTCATGAGGTGAAGAAGGGCTTTCATGCTAGGATGATGACGTTGGGTCAGATCAATGGGTTGTAGTCCTCTCTTCTAATTTTTATATCAATAAAGCTATTCAATTTTCCTCCACATTCTTGTATGTTTGGTAATATATGCATTTGTGTGGTTAATATATATCTGGTACTATATTGTTTATGATTGTAGATCTCTGCACTTTGAAGGTATTATGTTGCTTTGACTTTACAGCTACTCTTTGAAGCGGAGTAATCAAGGAAGGAGTGGCAAAGGTCCGTCAGAGGGGAGAAGGAACAAGCAAGGAACCAAGCGAAAGATTGAGGTTGGTATTCTTTACTCCTCTCCTATCTACTTCTCATAAAGGAAAATGAAAGTAACTTTAATCTATTTGTTTCTAAGATAGCTACCTGTCTTAGTGGGACTAGCAGCTTTGCATAGACACTAGATTTCCTGATAACAAAATGGCGACTCCACTGGGGAGCGGATAGAGTTTTTTCTTATCCCTATTTGATTGCTTTATAAACTTACCGACGGAGCCAGAAGTCAAGCCAGTTAGCCTTTGAACTGCATTTGCTATGCAAGTGCAAAGTAGATCAATGCTGCTTCAGTCTATGTCTGGGTTTTGTTTATAAACTGAACAATTGATTTGCAAATAGCCTAATTGCCCTGGTGGTGGCTCAAGTAGCCTCATTAGATCAGCCCCTGTGATTTGCATTTACTGACCATCATCAGCTCGGCCTAAATCCGTGAACTAAGCTGCAAGCTGTGACCAAGAACCAAGTTGAAGTCTTGTCCCTGGACCATCACACCTTCTCCTCTTGGGAATGTAGATGCATCACACCTCTCATGTGCAGTAGGTGATATGCATCACTCTTTCCCTGTGTTACAGGTGTGATGGTCAGATAAGACTCCTTCTACTTCCAAATTTTGGTTTTTTGTTCACTCTCTTCAACTTTATTCAGGAGTTTTGCTATCTGTGATCAGTAGACCACTATGGAAACTCCCTTCCTTTGTATGATTTAGCCTCCATTGTACAAAGAACTGTAAATTTTTTTATGTATTGTTCGCCATTTAGGTTCTCCTTTACAAAGTAGCGTAATCAAACTGTTGTCTTTTGATCTGGAAGTGTTGCAAGTGTCGTTTTCAGTCAAAGAAAAGAATCCTACTATTCTTGATGGTCAATTACACTGTTACTCCTGTATTTGATTTGAATTAATAGCTTTTCAAGTGTCGAAAGTAGTTTTCAATTCAAAATCGCAAAGTGTCTTTATTATCTTCCTTTTGTCTTTTGAAGAGAAAATCGTTAGTACTGTTACTTGAAACAATTCAGATTAGTACTTAGCATTCTTTTTGTCATTCACACATTAAGAAAGCGAAAACAAATACATGCATGTGAATTTACATCTAGACTACTTGTTGATTTTGATTTAGGACAGTGCATCTAGTGTGTGCTCTCTGCTCTATGTTGAAAGAATCCCGCTTCTCTTTCCTTAGTAGCTAGGATTTTCATTGCAAAAAGAAGATTGAACGATTGTTATCATCTTCAATTGCATTTTAGGAATTGTATATCTACATCACACGGTGAACTTGAAAGGAAAACTTCTTAAGAAAGATCAACTGTAGAATAAATTCAATGAACATAAAAATGCTTTGGAACCTAATGCACAACATTTAGAAGTCTAGGCTAGAGACATATTCCAGCATCGTAAAGCTTGGTAACTATCGCTTTCATTGTAGGTTGTGTGATTCCTACTGTTTGAGATGACAAGTACCAGTATAGACTTGTGCTCCCACATACCGTCGAGTATATATTGGGAGACCACAATAGGCTATATCCTTTATCTTTAGGAAGCCATGTCTACTTCCCTATCGATCACAATGCACTAAACACAACATTTAGGAATATTGACTGCCGTACCGTAAAAAGTATTCTGCAGTTCTGTGATTGGTTTGGTAATCCCTCTGTCTAGATTTCCAGAGTAGTCTCTTTCGTTCCTTTTCAGACTCCTTAAAGGAAAAGGTCGATTTGAGCACTTGTCACTTCAAGCTCATTAAAAATCGAAGGCGACTAGAGTCATATTTAGCTTTTTCTCAACTCTTAACAATTGAAAAAGAAAGTTGTGTCAAAGCGTCTGAAATTCATTAAATTCAGAATCACTTTTTCCCCTTTATTTTGAGTTGATCAACTAATGTGAAATCATGGAAGAAAGTCAATCGAAACCCCGTCATTCATGGAGATTAACAAGTCAACCACCTTTGACTCTAGAAACGAAACTATTCCAGACAAAGTGAACTTGTTTAACCTTATCAAAGTCCCCTGGTTCACTTGGAACTTGTGTTCCGACATCCTCAGGAACTCTTGTTACTCCAACCATTTCTGGTGCCCCTGCCTTTACAGAAGAAGTTCCACAGCCACAAGAGGACATTAGAACTGATACTAGTGTCATGGTAAATGCTTTTATTCCTAAACCAGCTCCATCTACAGCTAATTTAGAAGTTGTTGCCCCTCCAACAACTGTCGCTGCAGAGTCTATACCTTCTTCGGCACCAGAAATATTTTACAGACCTGATGATCCACCTCTCCCACCTTGATTGATTGTTATAGAAGAGATTGTGGATGATCCTCCATCTAGTACTCCATTTCGTTTTGGAGCCGAGATCACCCTATATCCTTCTTCATCAGAAGTTAGTCTCCCTTCATCACAAGTTCCTGTAGAATCGCTAGGAAATATTTTGGATAGACTAGATATGTCTGAACAACCGTCAACATCGAGGACTGTATCATCTGACGCAGCAGTAGCAGAACCTCTTGCTGTTACTCCAACAATGTTTGTTGGCATACTATCTATCCCAACTAGCTCTCAACTGCTAGATTGAGTCCATCTAGGGACCATTTTGACAGTATGGTCTGTTCTCGTTTGTTCGTCCAAAATAATATCTTGAATATCTTATGTTGAGTCTTAGCAAATTGATCCTTTGCAATAGTATCAATGTGGGCAGTCCGATCCCCAAAGGCCAATCATTCCTTTGAGCAGTGGATTTCCGCCATATGGGGGGCAATATGCCCTTTCATTGTTTCCTCTGGGAGAACAACCATATGGGAGTTCACAATAGAATTTGGGTCATGCTAGAATTACATCCAGCGGTTGGGTGCCAATACTATCTCGACAACCAAGAGTTGTATACTCAATGCAAAAAAGCCTACCTATGTCGAATATCCCCACTACACCGGCCATTGTGACAGTGTCACAACTACAAGCGTTACTTTTTGTATGCGAAGCTCAAGTTTCTCAAGTCATAATACAACAACCTCCTGTCTCCACGATGCAGCTGCAATCACTAATTTATGGCTCCCTAACCATAGCGACCCAGGTTCAAAGGGGTACTATTACCCCTCATCTTGGTCAAATAGCCAGTATTGGACAACAACAAATGGCTTCACAACCATGGCTGGTGCAATATCAACAACAGCAATTCCAACAAGTTTACCAAGGATCTGAGCAACAAATATTTACAAGTAATGGACAGCCATATATTCAAAATGGTGAACATCAATCATTTCATAATGGTTATGCCCATCAGCCTTACCAAAGTTATCAGCATCAAATCCATTATGCTAGTATGCAAAGACCCACTTCTCTGGCAATACCATCTTATCCTGGGTATGCTTCGCCGAACCTAAATCAACAGTTGCCCTTCATGGCGACTTTAGAGTTACTGGATCTAAATCGGCTAACAAACAATTCAATTGCTTATGCCCCTTGGTGGCTAGAGATTCCTCATAAACTTCCATCAGATATTCCTAAATTTAATGGAAATCTGGGTGAAGACCCATCGAATCATGTGATGACCTTTCATCTGTGGTGTTCATCCAACACTCTCAATGATTATTCGATTAGAATTTGCATTTTTCAGCGAACGTTAACTAGTCTGGAAGCAAAATTGTACATCGAATTTCCTAGAGCTTCATTCAATAACTTCAGCACCCTTTCCACAAACTTTTTAACCCATTTTCAGTTACCAATAAGGTACAAAACAGGAACAAAGCTTCTTACCAATTTCAAACAGACGATAACCACTCATATATTTGATCATATCCATGAGTGGCGATGTCGTCATAGAATGGTGAAAACATATGTTCCTGATCAGCTACTAGCTAAATGGTTTATTAAGTCATTATTACCTTCTATCATAGAAGACATGGCTAAGGGAGGGGTCGTCACTGAAGAGCAAGTCATTGCTTGTGCACAATATCTAGACTTGATCTATACTCAGTCTTGCATGCTCTATGACAAAATCCCTAATGCTCCTAGACTGTAATTTTCCACTCCTCCTCCTCCTAAATCAAACAAATACTCTCATGCTAGTGATGGCGTGATAGGTACGATAAGCATGAAAACCAGAAAGGCTACATCAAAGAAAGCTCATACGGTTTCTAGTCAAAATGCAAATGAAGAACTTCTCACCTCAGAGGTAAATGCCATGTTGACTGACAAAGGCAAAGAACCGAGGCAACCAGGAGGCAAGAAGAAAAAGAAAGGGAAAAAGAAGAAATAGGAGGAGTCGTCTCCTAAAAAATCTTCTGCAAACCCTTCTAGAGAAGGAAACCAAATCATCCATTCTTTGTATGCGATGAGGATCATTGGACGAAATATTGTCCACATAAAGTTGAGCTTAGGAAACTCTTAAAGAATTCAAAAACCTTGTTGGTACCATTCTAAGACCCCTTTTTCCCTCCCAAAACATGACCATTTCCTACCTTTTTCTCATCATTCATTCCTCAAATGCCTTGGAAATTAATTAATTAATAGCTTATAGTTGTTGAATTGCATTTAAATTGATTTAGGGGTTTTGTGTTGATAAATTAGGATTTTTGGCCTAAATCACTACAGGAAGTCTCAACAACCTGTAAATGGCTTATTGTGTGACATGTGGCATGATAGCCAGGTCAGAGCAAGAGGCATGGGCGAAAAGAGGAATGTCCAAGCATGGAAAAGCACCTATCCCGCAGTGGAAACATTCCTCCTATATGCATGGTCAACACTTAGTCAACTCTGGCATGTTGGCACAAAGGCAGCAACAACACTCAGTTTTAATCCATTTGATTTTTAAGTTGTTTCCTAGTTTTTAATATGCGTAAGTAGATTAGGAACATCTCTGTGTTTTTACCAAAAGCAGCAACAGCCGCCTATGGATAAGCATCCATTTTTCAAAGGATGTAATGCATGTAATTAAAAGACTGAACCGGAACATATGTTCGTTCACACACTACCGTTTTGATATTGCAGACTATTACGTTTTTACATTGTCACTTCAGAACAGAGCTTTTGGTTTTAATATAATATCGCATTACAATCTCTGTGCATCATTTTAATACTGTGATCGTGGTGTGATTATCTCGGTGTGCCAAAGACGCGGATGAGCCCTGCATGCATGGTATACCGACATTTCATTTACGTTTGCATTGTATTTGCATTGTGATTTTAATTTCATTTTACAGTCAAGCGTTTGAATGATGTTTGAATTCGATTTATATGCTCAGAGATTTGATTGATGCTTACGTTGTGTTTATGAATGTGTTATTAGATGTCTGTGCATGTGTTTGAATAAACCCTCTTCTGGGTTGTGAATTGCGTCCCGTAAAGGATTCGATCCAGGGTTGTTTATAAAACACTGATATGGATGATGTTTATGAGTTTTCCTTTGCATGCCTTCATTAAATATTCATGACTGTTGAATGACATTGAACAGGGGTTTCATGTTGGTGTCTCTATAAGGAGACCAAAGCATTTAAAGATAGTTATATGCAGCACGTTATGGATTGCATTTTAGCTATTAATAGCATATGGTTTGATGCTTAGTTAAGGCATTGATTGATAGTTTAACAATAGATTTAATCTCAGCACTGTACTTAGGAGTCATAGGTTTAAAGTAGATCCTTTATGCTTATATATTTTAGGCACACGCCTCTAAGTATACGCACCCTGGTTGACAATTAATTTAGACCAATCTAGCACCCCTAGATAGGACACTAGATTTTGGCGCTGTTGCCAGGGAGGCGTACTTAAAGGATTGAAAAAAATTAATAGACAAAAATCAACAAAAATCTAGTTAAAAGTCATGCTCATTTATGCCTAGGTTTAGAGACAATCAGGGTAGATTCAGAAGAACCCCCGACAATTCAAAAACTAACCCATCATCATCAGGAGCAGACTCTGTAAAGAATTCAACACCAGCTGAGGAAAATTTCATTCAAGCATTAGAGGATAAACAAAAATCAGGACAGAGATTCACTCTCGTTGAAAGGCAAACTTTATACATACATAAATCTCAGAAGAGGGACTTTCCTAGGTCTACCACACAAGGAGAAAGTAGTGCAGTGATTCAATACACTCCAGAGATTGAACACATTCCAGACACTGAACACTTTTACCTTAATCGCCTCTTTGAAGGAAGTGACTCTGATACAGAGAAATCTACTAAGATGGCTGAGGAAGGAGATGGGTCAGCACCACATCAAAGATAGAGATATGAGGAAGAGTCCACTTTTCCTTTTCCCATACAAGAACCACAGGAAGATGATGAGATCAAAATGAAAAATA
>APFE030375217.1:36034-53276 GCA_000404065.3 Pinus taeda | reverse complement strand
GTTTATTCACCAGAGACTTAGATTGGTACAAATTCCCTAACTTGTCCCACAGAGCCTTCGCCGTAGCTTCCCCTGATACATTCAACAATACTGAATCTGAGACACACAATCATATTGTGCTCTTTGCCTTCCGATCCAATTTTTTCCATTCTTCATCGGTCACTCCCATTGGTTTAGTACCCGGATCTACCGTGATCCACTGATATTTATCCACCAACAGATCCTCCATCTTGAGTTTCCACAACTCAAAACTTTGGCCATTGAACTTCTCAATCTCTATCTTTCCACTGCTCACCATCTTCTTTCACCACTAGAATTGATCTCGTAGATCTCCCACTGAATAGGGTCTACCACAGGCCCGAGCGAAACCCCTCAGCAACAAAGGCATCCCCTTGAAGCCAAAACAACTCTAATACCAAATGTAGGTTTAACCCCGTACATAAATTACCTGCATACAAATTCTAAATCACAGGAAAAATAAAAATGTGAGAGCATAACACTTAAAACACATATACACAGAGATTTCCCGCTGGATCCAAAAACCGAGACTACCAGCTTGATTTTTCATTATATTCCTTTCAATGTTACAATACATATTCATACATGCCGAAGCATCCAATACCATGGACTGAAAACCATCGCATCCAAAATTGTGGACCGAAAACCATAGGTAGGTTCGCCCGACCTAATATTGGGTCCAAAAAAAATTTTCTCAGGCCGCTGCCCCGAACCCCGTAAAGGGGAGCTACCCGCCCCCCTCAAACCCCCTGGTTCACTACGTAGGTTAGTCATGGAAAGAATATAACACAACCCAACACATACAAAATAAATGGCAGTGGCCAAGTCAAAATAAATTAGATCCTCTTCATATCTTTTCTGGCCCCAGGCCTAATTAGATGTATGTAGATTAGAGCCTCCTCGGTGTAGGGGTTGCAAAAACCCTCCCAATTGGAATTGTTTTAACCAATTTTAGGGTATCGAATGCAGTCAATAAACACCCAAAATCCAACCAATTTTCAATGGTGACAAAATCCTACAATATGCCCGAGAACAACTAATCTAGTGGGCCAAACTAAAAATGCTTCAACACTTGCAAGTTGAGGATGATCTTTACAACTTTGCTTATTTTCTTCCTAAAATCTTTGTTTTTTTCATACTAACTTTGAATTTACTCTTCACTTCTTCCTCTCCCTCCACACAAAGAAAGATAAACACAATGAAGTTGAGACTAAATGAGTGAAAGCAACAAAGGAAGAGAAAAAAAAACAATGAAATTGAGACGAAATTAAAAACAACTACAAACAATCATAATAAAAAACAAAATGCTTAGCTTTTTGAACTTCCGGTGTTCCTTTTCCTTTGCAACACACGGTGCAATTCCCAGTTATTATTTTGTTTCTTGTTGTTTAATTATTATTTTGTTTGTAGTAAGCATTTCTATATCGACTCGAAGAGGACGTAATTGATTTTTTTTTTTAATTTAATTTAATTTAGCAATTCAATATGGGCGAATAAACCTAGAATATGCCTTCCCCTTACTCTTACTCTCATATCGAGGGCGATGGCTCTGGGCGAGAACCAATCGATGAATAAAAAATTATTAAATTTTGTTGCATTGAACTCTTAACATGACAGTGATTTATTTGAAACGTTGATTAGCAAACGGGTGGCCATTCCGCTTCTTTACATTTGGTGGAGTCTCATGTCGAGGGTTGTGGTACTAGGGAGAACCAAGCGATAAATAAATAATTATTTAATTTTGGGCCATTGAACTCTTAACCTGACGGTCATTTGTTTGAAGTGTTGATGAGTAAATGAGTGTCAGTTCCACTTCTTTTCATTTGTCCTTCGCATGCCAGATGCTTTTTTTCGGCTTCTTTTAAGTTGGGATTCTATCCTTTTATGGGCATTATTGCATGAACGGATCAGTTGCATGGACAGATCAGTTGCTTCAATCCTTGCATGAATGGATGTGTTGTCCATTTTTTTCATTGGATCCTCTAATATTGTTTGGGGAAACCATAGAGGAGGCAAAGTGTAAGCTGGGAACATCGTGACAAAGGGTTCAAATTTCTACAGGATTTCACATTGCTCTTCTTTCAGTGATGACCTCAAACTGCCTCGAATTCTAAAATACTATCAAACGCAGCAGGGACTCTGTGGATTGAGACCTCGGAGGCCGCAGAGGGCAGGGTGGTCCGGGTGGGGGTAGCGTGTATAGGTTTTTCTGTATTTACAACATAAAATTCAATTTTCAATGTTTGTCTTTAAAACATTTAATTATCCTGAACATCTTCATTTCTAAACTTACCTTTACAGGTTTGAAAGTATAAAAATTTTCAAAACCTTTATTTGTTGATACGCCGGTCCTGACACGACATTGTTTCTTTATTGTATTGAAGGCTTTTAATCGTAGACGAGCGAGAACTATGATAAATTATTTCTAGCTTTGTGAGGCTTTTTAATTGTATCCACGGAGAACTGAGTTAACTATAATTTGGACTCTTGTCAACAATGTGTCTACTTGTGGTTCGAGGCAGAACATTGGTAACTATCATCACTTCTTTGGATGGGCAACTAGAAAGAACCAACATTATTCAACTTAGATAAACCCTATTAGGAATTTTAAAGTATGAAATAAATAGGAATTATAAAGATACTGCTGAGAATTCTGAAATGGTTGATATCATATAGTTTACATTTATTAAAAAACTTATTTAAAATTTTGACTAGACTTTTGTGAAAATAAGTTAATTTTCAGTGAAAAAATTTTGCTCGAAGCCCTCTCATAATAAATATAAAAAAATGGAATTAAAACTATACCAATCAAAATAATCAACACCAATTTTATGTATCGAATGCCAAAAAACATAGATCTGAGCCAGATGTACACCTTTGACCAAGGGCCCTCCACTTTCTTTCACAACACGCTTTAATCAAAGAACGCGGGGACAGAACTCAAAACTGAACACAAATACACAAAAACTTGTCCATTCGATTAGCAAAGAGGGATTTTATACACAATGGAGAATTTTCTCGATCGCCTACACCTTCGACGGTGATGGCTTTTTTAAAAAGCTAAAGAAATCTCTGAGAGTTCCGACGCGCAAAGACATTTAATATGTTAGGTATTGGAATTACTATTTATCCAACATTTCCTCTTAATTCCAACCATATGACAAGCACACAAAATACACTATATAAAAATACATATGACAAAGATGTATTCTTAATTGACATGACTGTTTGCCTAAGTTTCAGCTAGGCTTTCTACAACACATAACTTACTTCTAGAAAACTCAAATTTTGCCTTCCAAAGAGGCTTAGTGAATATGTTAGCTACATTCTCATTTGTATTACAATATATTACAATAGTTTCTTGTGATTCGACCTTTTCTTTTACAAAATGATATTGTGTGTCTATATGCTTTGACCTTGCATGACATACACGATTGTTCCCCAGTTTGATGGTGCTTTGATTATCACATCTAATCACCATATGTTCTTGTTGACTTTCACCAACATCTTCAAGTATTCTTCTGAGCCATATAGCTTCACAGGTGGTACTGCATAATGCTTTATACTCTTAAGTTGATGAAAAGGAAATTGTTGCATGTTTCTTACTTCTCCATGATATAGCTCCTTATCCTATATTGAAGACATATCTAGTGGTGGATTTCCTGTCATCTAGATTTCCAGCCCAGTCAGAATCAAAATGACCTATCAATTTGTTGCACGAGCATTCAGCCCAAAGGGAAATTATTGTAAATAATAGACATAGGGGGGTCATGCATTTGTGGAATTAGTTTCCTAAATTTCAAGTCGGTTTAATATTTAGGCTTTTAAGTAGATATTCTCAAAATAAATAAATAAAACTAGGAGAGCTTTTAGGCATAAAAGGAATGGATGTGGATCATTAAGTGATAAGGAAGCTTTTCTATTTTAGAACAGGGAAAAAGATAGGAAAAAGCTTCAAGATGCTTTTGCCATATGTATGCATTGCATGTAGAGTTAGAGCTTTTAGTTGAGAGATTTTAGGATTTTTAGATCATGTTAGGTTTTATAAATTAGGAATCCTCAAAGACTTTGAAAATGAGAGATGGAGTGAGAGTGATGATGAAGAATGAGAGGCCATGAATATGCCATGATTTCTATTGTAAATATTTTATTTCTTAATTAATTAATTCAGTGATTTGTGTGCATATGTTTTGTCTGAAATTTAAGAGCTTCTAACATTTATCAGGGATAATATGCTGGCATAGTCTTTTATCATGTAAATTGATGGCATGGAAGAATTTTACTGTTTCTTACGTTAGAGATTGGATGTTGAAGGAGTAAACTTTCATATATAGAAATTGTGAAATGGTTTCATAACCATAAATAAAAAGATAACTTTTTCTATTGGGCAATTATTTGAGGTGCATGCTTTATATGCATGAGTGGAGGAAAGATCCTGGTTGATTGCAGGCCCAACCCTGCATCAGGTGGTATCAGAGCAGAAATAGCTCTGTTTGAAGGTTCAAGTTTTTTTTTAAGTTAAGTTAATTGCATGTGATGAATGAATGTTAAATTTTTGGAACTGATGAATATTGGAGTGCAGTGATAAAGGAGTCCAGCAAGGGATTCCAAGTGAATGTGGCAGAACCTAAAGATTCAACAAAGGTTGAATAAAGTTGCAAATGAGAGAAGCCTACAAGAGCACTAGAGGATGCTCGAAAGGTTCCAGCAGAGGACCAATGATTACCAAAAGACCAGATTCGGAGGGAAGGATTGGTGAGGTAAGTGGCAGCAAGAGAGGTTGCTGTTGTAGAGGCTTCATGCAACTCATAGGTGAGGAACTTATGGCGAAGGAGATGACTACTGAAAGTCATAAAGGAGAGAGCAGAGGTTCAGAAGGAGGCCATAGTAGAAAAGAGAAGAAATATGCCAAGGTAAATGGCATAAGACAGCGGTTGACTCAGGAAGAGTATGAGAAAGAAAAAACTGATGTAGTAGTTCATCTTGAGCTATTGATGGAGTTGTTGCAGGAAAATGTGAAAGACGAGAGACATGGTTTAGTGATGAGGAAGAGAGTGAAGTGGCAGAGGCTGCAGCAGAAAAGAGATTTACAGATAAGCATGCAGTTAACAGGGGAGCTAAGGAAGATTGAGCAGATGATGGATGTACAGTTGAGACGGGAAGAACTCAATGCAGCAGAGTTGAAAGAGGAGGTTTCCATTGGTGAAATAATGGAGGAAGCAGTCAAGACTGAAAAATCTTGTGATTTAAAAACTAATGAGTTGTGCATGTTTGCAGGTACAGAACAGGGAGATAAACAAGCTTTAGAATTTGTCAAAGAAGAGTTGAACCTGAAGGTTGTTCAGATCGATGATGAGAAAATGAAGACGAAGGACTCTAATCAGAATGTTGGACCAGCTGATGATGGGTCAAAAGTTGTTGAAGGTATATAAAATTGTGTGAGGTTTCCAAGTTCTACTCTATAGACAATTAGATCTCTAGAGAAGAGAATTGGAGAGACAGAGGACTTATGTGTTGAAATATTTGCTGGAGACATCTGAACTAGAGGAAAAAGTTGCAGATGAAATTGCAGGTGATGAGCAAAAGAATGTTGCAAAGGGACAGGAAGTTTGGGAGGCCGCAACATCCATAGTGATAGCTAGAGAAACATGTGGGGCGACAATTATGATGACGGCTGAGACAACACTGGCAGCAGCAAAATCTATGGGGGCACTGATACCTTATATTTTTTATTCTAACAATTGTTTTGTGAGTACAGGTTTTATTGAAGATGCTCGGGAAAATTTGTTAGACAAAGAAATTGAATTGATGAGGCAGATGATGATGAAGGAATCTCGGAAGAGACCAGCAGCAGTGAAACAAAGGAGAAGAAACAAAAGAAAGATAGCAGAAGACTGTGAGAGTACATCTAGTGGAGCAAGGCAACATAAGATATGGAGACCTGGAGAAAAGCGGCAAGCAACGGCAGATGAGGACTTGCAGAACAAAGTGTGGGATCCCGGCAAACATAGATCTGAACACATGATCAGGAGATCATGAATTTTTTCTACCTTGGGAGTCTGATGCAGGAGCATTCAGCCCAAAGGGAAATTATTGTAAATAATAGACATACGGGGGTCATGCATTCGTGGAATTAGTTTCCTAAATTCCAAGGCGGTTTAATATTTAGGCTTTTAAGTAGATATTCTCAAAATAAATAAATAAAACTATGAGAGCTTTTAGGCATAAAAGGAATGGATGTGGATCATTAAGTGATAAGGAAGCTTTTCTATTTTAGAACAGGGAAAAAGATGGGAAAAAGCCTCAAGATGCTCTTTGCCATATGTATGCATTGCATGTAGATCTTAGAGATTTTAGTTGAGTGATTCTAGATCATGCTTAGTTTTATAAATTAGGAATCCTCAAAGACATTGAAGATCAGAGAGATGGAGTGAGAGTGAGGATGAAGAATGAGAGGCCATGAATAGGCCATGATTTCTATTGTAAATATTTTATTTCTTAATTAATTAATTCAGTGATTTGTGTGCATATGTTTTGTCTGAAATTTCAGAGCTTTTAACATTTATCAGGGATAATATGCTGGCATAGTCTTTTATCATGTAAATTGATGGCATGGAAGAATTTTATTGTTTCTTACGTTAGAGATTGGATGTTGAAGGAGTAAAATTTCATATACAGAAATTGTGAAATGGTTTCATAACCATAAATAAAAAGATAACTTTTGCTATTGGGAAATTATTTAAGGTGCATGCTTTATATGCATGAGTGGAGGAAAGATCCTGGTTGATTGCAGGCCCAACCCTGTATCACAATTCAACATTACAAGAATTAATATATTCAATACTAACATTGATACTTCCCTTTAAATGTCGAATGACCACTTTTGCAGCTATCCAATGGCTTTCATGAGGCTTAGCCATGAATTAACTAAGTATGCTTATTGCATAAGAAATGTCTAGTCTGGTGGTAGTGAGATAATTCAAACTTCCCACTAATTGTTGATACAATGTTCCATTCACCTATTTTGTTTCATCTTCACTTCTCAATTTGATATTTTGTTCCAATCGAGTACTCACTACTTTACATCCATTAATATGAAATCTCTTTATTACTCATTTGTATATTTTCTTTGTGTGATTAAAGTCCTTTCAGCGTCTCTCCATACTTCAAGGCCTAGACAATAGTGCATTTGACAAGATCTTTCATCTCAAATTCCCATGATAACTTCATTTTTATATCTTTAATCAATTTATTAGCACTCCTCTTATTATTAGATCATCAACATATATAGAGAGAGATACTATATCCCTATTTATATCTGTCTTGACATACAAATTAGGATCATTTTTGCTTTTGTTAAATCCTTGCTAAAAGAAGAATTTTTTTATTCTCATACCAAGATCTCGGTGCCTGTGTTAGTCCATATAAGGGCTTTTTTAACTTGCATACAAGATGTTCCTGTCATTTCTTTACAAATCCTTCTCATTGAACAAGATAAATCTCTTTTTTAGGTCACCATTTAGAAAAGACGACTTCACATATAATTGATGTAGCCTCCAATCATATTTAGTTGCCAATGCTATCATTATTTTGATTGTACTCATTTTTTCAACCAAGGCAAATGTATCTTCATAATCTATACCTTCTTTTTATGAATAACCTTTTGTAACGAATCTTGCCTTATACTTGTCTACGTTACCATATGCATTAAATTTTATCTTGTACAACCATTTTGATCCTATAGGGACTTTATTTTCAGGTAATTTTGTTAATTCCCAAGTTTTATTTTTCATTATAGAGTCATATTCTTCTTTCATAGATTCCATCCATTCTTTATGATTTTTAGTTTTTTCATAATTTAAGGGCTCAAAAGAAGTCATTACTTGAGACATTAAAGCATAATCTTTATACCTGATAGAGGTTTGAATCCATTATATTGACCTTCTTAGAGGGTCATTACACTGTGGAGTACTTTATCCTCTTATTCTTCTCTGTGGAGTGCCTTCATCACTTATTTGTGGAATTTGACTTCTTGGCATGTCTTCTGGAATGTTCATGTGTTCTTGAGCTTGAGTTGATTCCACGACTTCCTCTTCTTCCTTAAAGTTGTCCTAAGGCGACTGCCATACATTATGTTCATCTTCTTTTATTTGTTTATCTTCACGCTTATGAAATATAACATATCTACTTGCAAAGACCTTGTGAGTACTTGGATCATACATTTTATATGCCTTTTGATCATTACAATATCCAATAAAAATGCATTTGATGGCTTCAACATCTAACTTTCTCCTATCCTCTTTAGGAATATGAGCAAAGGCCTTACATCCAAATATGCTTAAATGACTAACTTTAGGTTTAAACCCATAAAATTCTTCAAATGGTGTTTTGTGCTCAAGATACTTAGTAGGGCTTCTATTTTAAGATATACAGTTATATTAATGGCTTTAGCCCAAAAACTATTAGAAAGTCGTTCACTTTTTAGCATACTACGAGCAGATTCAACTAATTTTCTGTTCTTTCTCTCAGCTACTCCATTTTGCTGAGGTGTATGTGGTACTGTAACTTATTGAATAATTCCATTTTGTTTGCAATATTTGATAAAATCTCCTGAAGTGTACTCACCACCTTTATCTGATCGAAGAATTTCAATCCTCTTTCCTGTTTTCTTTTCAACCATACTATTGAATTCTTTAATGTATTCAAACACATGACTTTTGCTTCTTATAAAGTACACCCAGGTGTATCTAGTACTATTATCAATAAATATAAGAAAGTAATATCCTCTACCAAGTGACTTAGCTTGCATTGGACCACATATATCAGTATGCACTAGTTCAAGTATTTCATGTTTTCTTCTATTCTCATGCACAAGAAATTCTTCCCTATGTTGTTTTCCTAATTCACAACACATTCAAAGTGTTCATCCTTAATATTTGGAAGACCTTCTACCATCAATTTCATTTGTAGTAATATTAGGTCATTATGATTGAAGTGTCCATACCTTTAATGTCAAATATCTATATTTGACATGCCTATTGATGCCAAAGCTTGATGCCCATTCATCATTATATCCAACTTGTATAATCCTCCAACTCTTCTTTCTTTTACAACAACCTTGTAGTTTTCCTGTGATGAGCCCCATAATTGGGTAATTATATGGGCCTTAGTTGGTCTTAATTCACCTCCTAGCTTAGTCAAACCAATTGTTTTCACAACTTATTGCATACTTTTGATTATATTTTGTTTATGAGATGAGTTAGTGTTGGATATTTGCTTTGTGGTCTAATGTGCATATAATGCAAGAATAAAGGATACAAGAAAGGAAAAATGCAGGCATAAAGGATAAAAGTAAGGAACTATGGCAAATACCTTGGTCAAAACTCGAATGGGACAAGGGGGAGTAACTATAGGAGGTAAATCCTCCTCATTTACTACACCTCTATTCGAATATTCCTCCATCAGCTCAGAGTGAAAACAACCATCACTTTGAGGACTAGAAGGTAGCCGAGCGAGGAAAAGGACAAAAACTAGTTTATCAGATGTATAATTTGAGAGGGTTAGGACCTCATTAGGATTCAGACTTCATTTGTAAAATTCTATTTTATTTCTGAGCTACAAAGACTTGTGACAGTTTGCTCTATAAAACATGGTTTTTATAATAAGAATTAGTTCTTTTTAAGCCATCTCTAATTTAACTCGAAGGGCTGAAGTTCTTGGGTTAGGGCCCAACCCAAGTAGCCACATCTCCTCCTTAATGTACATGTATGCTAACGCTAACATAGAGTTTTGTTTTGTTTATTTTCTTAAGTAGTTCCATGGTTTTCTGTCTATTTTCTTAAGTAGCCTGATGGTTTTCAATGTTTATTTTCTTAAGTAGTTGCACTTTCATTACAACAATATAGCATAGATCATGCATGGTTTTCATGTTCATCTACTTCAGTGGCTACATTTGTTGTAGTTTAATTTCATTTATGCCTTCTTTCAGTTCACAGGTTAGTTAAAGGAAAAAGATCACTATCAGGTTGTGCACAGGTGTCTCAGCCTCATCTTCTCCCTCTAGGGCCATGACTTGAGGAAGGCACCCTTCATCAACCCCAAAAACACAGGTCATTGGTTCTTTCATGGGCTATGGATTTCACTGTTTAATGTATTTATTTTTTCACCTGAACTGATTTTCTTTGTCATTTTCATTTCAAACCACCTCCAGCACTTTCCTCATGCAACATTTCCGCGTCGTTTGGTCACCAACAAACCTTCAGAGTCATTGTCTAATTCACTATTTTCTCCAACTGCTGCCTCGCGTGGAGTCTTCCACTCACTTTATGAGCTTTAATCTCCACCATCGATCTACCTTTCCTAATCCAACGGTTGTCGCTTCACCCGATCGCCAACTAGCTTTGCCGATCTCCACCGTTGATCAACCCCGCCTGATCTAACGATCACCATGCAATCTCGTGCGGATTGGTGCATGAACGTTATCCACTCGAGAGCACGCAAGAAAAGTGTTTTCCTCGTGCTACGTGTCACGCAGTAAGGCTAATCACGTAAAATTTTGAAATACTATTTACAGCCTCAAGGGCGCACGAGAAACTACTTACCTCCTTAGGAACGTGCTCCCTCATTTCCTCACGTTTCTTTTCCCCATGATATGATCTCCATTGTCCATCTCTTGACATCACGTGCACGATAATATCTCAACCATTTATATCTTGTTAATATCATTCGTCCATCCACTCACCTAATCATTCGCGACACGATCTCTATCGTTCATCTCCTTTGTTCCCTTACTCGTCCATCCATTCACTTAAGCCTTCGCGATAAGATCTCCATTGTTCATCCTATCAGTTAACCATGTTTGCCCCATCTATCTATGTAACCCCCTACGATCCAATCTACATCATTCATTTTCCTTTCACCTGACTAATCGAACGGTTCTTATGCACTGTTGCTCCCTCACATCCTCCTTTGACTAATTTCGTCCTCTGACTGCTTTTCCACTTCAAATCCGATTTAGCTTAGTTTCCTTTTCTTACACCTTAGTTCAGTTTTGATGCTCTTTACCTCTGCAACTTAGATAGCAGCATTAGATTAGTGTTAATTTAGAAATTTTGCCTAGCATAGTTGTTTGATGGTTAGTTAGGTTATGGTATGGTTTAGCATTTCATGTTGTTTTCTTCAATATTGCAGTAGAAGTATCTCTTCCTTAGGATAGATTTTCTCTTCTTCCATCAAAGAGTTAAGCTTCTTCTAATCCTATAGAAGTCTGGCTTGGAACCCCTGAGGTCCCTTTTTAGATGAGCAGTGACAACAGGCAGTACCTTCACTTCTACTTGTGCATATAGCACTATAACCTCCAAGTTTGTACGAACCCTGGGTTGATAAGTAAAGCTGGTAGCCCATGGAGTTGCAGCATTCTTGTTGCAATACCTAGGCTCATCATTTTGTGGTACCGTTGCTGGGGAGGTGTCTAAGTAGAAGTAGTTACTGCTTTCTTATATTTTCTAGTCTCCAACTTTCTTTTCTTCTAGTTCCAGTCTTCAATTTTCTTCCATTAGTTTATTTCTGCAAAAGTAATCTAGTAGCCTCATTTCTTTCATTTCTCATTAGTTTCTTTCCTTTCCATTCCCCAAGAACTTTCTAGCTTTAAAAAAAAATCTTACAAAAACCAGCCCAAAAACATTTCTTTTCATGCCTCGTAGGAATAGGGACAATCGAGGGAAATTCTTATCAAATACTACCACTACAACCAACAATCAACCTTATCTCTTCTCTATTGACAATGAATTGTAAGAGCCTTTAGATGAGAAACCTTACCTATTTGAGGAACCTACAGTGGAAGAAGAAGAGGAAGAACCCATTCCTACTAAACCAATGGCTGAAAACCAAAATGACAGAGGAAATAGAGAGAGAATTGATGGTGCCTTCCCCATCAAGTAAACCAATGGGGACACTAAGATGAAGAATATAAGCCCCTCTGCTCTACCTCATTTCCATGGCCTAACCACAGAGGACCCTGAAACTTTCCTATTTTAGTTTGTTGTTACAGGCTGAACCTATGACTATAGAGATGATGAGAAAAAGATAAAACTATTTCCGTCTACCCTCAAGGATGCAGCATTATGCTGGTTAATGGGCTTACTTGGAGATAGCATCACAACTTGGGCTCAGATGCAGTAGACTTTTAACAACAAATATAGGGACTACTATAGGTCAAAGGATACTAAAGAAGAGATTTTCAGGATGACCATAGGCCAGGATGAATCCTTAGAAGACTATGAAGAAAGATTCCAGCTTAGCTACAAAAGGTCTAAGTGTACACTTGACCCTGAGTCACTAAAGATGGTCCTGCTTAGAGGAGTAAGGGAGGATCTTCAGGATACCTTACATATGATATTAGGAAGATATATCTATCAATTACCCTATGATGATATCAAGACTATCTTTAGAAACCATTCTAGGTCATCCAAGAAAAAGGGCAGGGGTAGTCAACTTATGGCCAGTACATCATCCTCTAACTTATCCATTAAGGGTGAAATTGGAAATATGCTGGAAGATTTCAAAAGTGATATGCTGCAAACCCTTGCCTTGCAATTGGACACCATGAACATCAAAAGGAAGCAAGAGGAAGCAAAGAGAGCCTTGGGCACTTTTGTCTTACATGCACTAGGAGGCATCCTAGGAACGAATGTCCATTGAACTGTATTAAGATTTTCTCAGTCTATGAAGAAAACCACTCTGCAGAAAAGTTCCCTTCTTTACCTAGACTAAAATCTATATATCAAGGATCTGAAGGGGTCACTGAGGAGATTTTCTACATCAACCAAAGTAGACCTCCTAGGCCTAGACCATACTAGCAGGGTATGCAAGGGTCATCCCATGCATATTAAAACCCAAACCAAATCACAACTATACCTTCTTGGGACCCCTTGCTCATCCTTCCTAGTCTACACCCCCTCCTTGGCCCTATGCATCTCAGTATCATTCCCATCCAGCCAGCCAATAATTTCTACCTTATGCCCAGCCACAACATCAATGGAATACCCCACACGAGGGTTGGATGCCCTAATTCAACTACGTTATAGCCCTATTGCCTCCACCACCTACACAACCACAACTCCTGCACTCTGCTCCACCTAAGAAACCCTAGATGCCTGCCCAGCCAAATCTGAACCCAAACAATAGGCAGGCTCAACAAGCATATAGTGGAGAGACATCATACCCAGCTTATGTTGTAGAAATCCATGAGATCAACCTAAGATCTAGGAGAATTCTCCCTGATAACCAACCTACCTCTCCACATGGTGAGGTACAGGAAGAAAGAGAGGAAATAAACCTTAAAGTAAATCCACCCTTTCCTGAGAAATTAACCCAACCATTCCAGCCTACCCCAGAAGAAACTGAACTTCTGGGAGAATTGAAAAATCTATGTGTAAAGATCCCCCTTCGCGAGGCAATCAAATATGTTTCCATTTACAATAAGTTGATTATGAAGGAGTGTTTCAAGCATCTAGGAAGAATAAAAAGGGACCCATACCATTAATTTCTTTGGGTGATAGTCTAACTTAATGCTGGGGCAGGTAATATGTCCAAAATATTTGGACCCTGGAAGCCCTGTAGTAGATGTGCACATCAAGGGCACTATTGTCCCACACACTCTGATTGATCTTGGGGCTGCCATCAATGTGATGACTAAGGACACCATGCTCACGATAAACCTCCAACGGTCATTAAGAAAGACCACAACAATTCTGCAACTTACAGACTGTTAAACAGTCACCCCTGAGGGAATTGTCGAGGATGTGATTGTCTCCATTGATTCCTGGAGTACCCTGTAGATTTCCTAGTTCTCCAACCTAAGGCTAAGCTTACTGGTTACCCTCTCATCCTTGGGAGGCCATGGTTGGCCACAACTGATGCTTACATTAGCTACAGAGCTAGGAATATAACCCTCAAGAATGGGCATATGTCCAAACAAATAGTCCTATACCCTCCTGCTCAACCTACCCTAGAGAATGATTTACCTTTTTGGTTAGAGGAGGAGGAAGAGGATGGAGTTTATTTTGCCCAACTTTATACTTTTGAAACAACTATAGGAGGAGGACAACAAGATGAGGATCATTTAATTGAACACCTGCTCCAAAGTCCAACTCCTAGTTCATTTCCATTAGAAGAAGAAGTAAGGGAAAACCATAACAATCATCAAATTGACTTATTATTGGCCAATTCCAACCCACTCCGTGCCAAAACCATATAATTTGGCCCAGAGAAAACTTTGAACATTAATCCATCTCTTTCTGCTTTAGAAGACGAAAAAATATGCAACATGTTGAGAGAGAACCTAGAAGCCTTCACTTGGAGTTATAAGGAAATGAAGGGAGTACACCCCTCAGTGTGTACTCACCACATATACATCAAAGAAGGTTGCAAGCCAGTCAGGTAACCACAAAGGAGGATGTATCTAGCTCTTACAGACATAGTCAAAGGAGAACTACAAAAACTGCTAGATGCAGGATTCATTTACCCTATCTCAAACAGTGAGTGGGTCTCTCCTTTAGTGCTAGTTCCCAAGAAAAATGGTAAGTGGAGGATTTGTGTTGATTATAGGGAGTTAAACAAAGCCCCAACCCCCTACCCTTCATTGACCAAGTGTTAGATGGTCTGGAAAGGAAGGAATTATTTTCTTTCCTAGATGGATTCAGTGGGTATAACCAAATCCAAATCTTCCCAGAAGACTAGGATAAGACCACATTCACCTATCCTTGGGGTACTTTTGCCTATAGGGCCCTTCCTTTTGGCTTATGAAATGCTCGTGCCACCTTCCAGAGAGCAATCTTGAGTATTTTTGTTGAATTAGTACATGATGTTGTGGAAATATATATGGATGATTTTACACCTTATGGCTATAATTTCCAAGAAGTCCTGACTAACCTAGGTAAAGTATTACACAAATGCATTGAAATGAATCTATCTCTTAGTCTAGAAAAATGTGAATTCTAAATGACTTAAGGGACAACAAGGAATGTAGGTGGACACAAACAAAATAGCAATCATCCACAAAAGCAGAGATATGTCAGGAGTTTCTTATGGATAGTTGGATACTACCAAAGGTTCATAAGGGACTTCAACAAGTTGGCCTCTCCTTTGTTTGGGTTGTTGGCCAAATACTCTGAGTTTATATGGTCAAAGAGATGTCAAGAGGCCTTAGACATTCTAAAGGGTAATTTAACCATTGCACCATTCCTTAGAGGCCCAAATTGAACCCTCCCTTTTCATATTCATACTGATGCCTCACACAAAGCCATAGGAGCAGCCTTAGGTCAAGAAGAGGAGAAATTGCCCTATGCCATCTATTTTATCAGTAAGCACATGTCAAAGGCTAAGCTGAATTATATTGTGACAGAAAAGGAACTCCTGGCTGTTGTGCATGCATTAAACAAATCTAGGCATTACATTATAGGCTATCAAGCATTTATGAATACTAATCATGTTGCAATCAAATATTTAATGAACAAACCATATGTGAATGCTAGAATTATAAGATGGTTGCTTTTATTATAGAAGTTTGATCTCACTATTGTTGATAAACCTGGTAAGGAAAATGTTGTTGTTGACTTTCTATCTAGGATGAATCTGCTTGTAGGTGCATAAGGAATGGTGGATGACGAGTTACTAGATGAGAATTGGTTTGTTATTTTAGTTCTCTCCCCATGGTTTGCTGATATAGCAAACTATTAGGTATCAGCATAGTTCCCACCAAACTTGTCCTCCAAAGAAAAGAGCAAGATAATGAGGAAAAGCACCCCTTTGACCTGGATTGAGGGCAATATGTTAAAACTTGGCCCAGATCAAATCTTGAGAAGGTGTGTAAGGGAAGAGGAATTCTTTGACATCCTTCTGACCTATCATGATGTGCCTTCTAGAGGTCACTTTGTAGCAAAGAGGACAACATTCAAAGTGTTGCAAGAAGGCTATTATTGGCCTACTCTTCGTCAGGATGTGAAAAATAATATTAGTCAATGTGATCCGTGTCAGAGGATGGGAAAGCCTACTCCAAGAGATGAAATGCCCCTACAACCTCAAGTGACTTTCAAGCCATTTGACAAGTTGGGCATGGACTTCACTGGGCCTATCAACCCTTCTTCAAAGAAAAAACAACACATCATTGTGTGAACTGATTATTTGACTAATTAGGCTAAAACCAAAGCAATTAAGGCAACAACAGAAGAGAAGGTGGCTGAGTTCCTAAGGGAGAATATATTCTACAAATTTGGGTACCCTAAAGAGCTAGTCACATACCAAGGAAGCTAGTTTATCTATAGCATGATTGAAGAACTGCCCAACCATCAAAAAATCAAGCATAGGACCTCCACTCCCTATCATCCACAAGCTAATTGGCAAGTGGTGGTGACCAATAGGGCACTGGAGAACATCTTAACCAAGGTAGTGAGTAGCAGTAGGAAGGATTGGGTAGAGAGACTAATTGAGGCCACTTGAGCCTATAATAAAACATAGAAGATTGGATTTACACCATATGAGCTGGTCTATGGGAAAACTGCTTTGTTGTCCATTGAGTTTGAATATAACACATTGAGGATGGCAACCCAACTATATTTGGATCTTATTCATGCACAAAAAGAAAGATTGTTACATTTAAATGGCTTGGATGAATTCAGAATGCAGGCCCTCATACATACAAAGATAGTTCAGCTTTAGACAAAGATTTGGGATGACAAACTTATCAGAGAGAAGCAATTTTAAGAGGGATAATGGGCATTGTTATATGATTCAAGGTATAAATACTTCAAGGGCAAGCTAAGGACAACATGGCTCAGACCTTATGTGGTGGAAAGATGCCATGACAATGGTTCAGTGCAGATCATAACTATTGATGAAGAAGCCATTCCATTACTAGTTAATGGACACCGATTGAAAATGTACAAGAGACCTTTATCAAAACAAGAGCTCATTGACAATATCAATAAGACAATGATGATGGTGGAGCAAGTTCCAGCTCCTCCCTCATCAGGTCACTAAAAAGGAAAAAAATAATAAGGATTCAGGTCAAAACCTCCATGAGGCACCTGAGTCCCATATTTGGGTTGAAAACCTCATGAGGTGGCCCAAGGATGAGAAAAATGAAAAGGATAAGAAGATCCCTAGGTGGAAACCTTCCTTGAGGCACGTAGGGTAGATATCTAGCGTGAAAACCTCTTTGAGGCAG